>MU404055.1:664027-851901 GCA_022695795.1 Biscogniauxia marginata | reverse complement strand
AAAATACCCTACCTATCAATTATACGTGGAATTTTGTTTGGTTGTATTTCATAAAAATAAACATCGTATTCTTTTGTTTTAGTTTTTTGCTTTAACCCCCCCCCCCCCCCCCCCCCCAAAGCAAGGCGAACCCTAGTACTCTATCAATCGATAGTAACTAATATTTGGTCGTATACCATGTAGATATGATGGGTACGTTCGTTTATACTTTTCTCACACATCTAGGGGTCACTTTGTAGTTGCAGATGCTGACTGTAATGTGTGGAGCAGACAAGACCAGTATGTAGTACACTGCTAGTATACCTCATTTGCCATTATTTACTCTCGCATCACAGAGTACATAGGACTTCAATGTCACTCAAGGAAACCACAAGACAATCGAGCTCATGTACCACGTAATTTTTTTTTTATTCCCATGAGCAAATGACCTGTGATGTCGTAAGGTCGTGACTCAATTGGTGACGGGATGCCAGACCAAATGCTAGCCCTAGCTGCGACGATATACGTTGTCGCAAGTGATGTCCAGAACGCAGAGTCCTCCATCTATCTAGTGTGATGCCGAGAGAAGAGAAAGAGATGAGCCCGCCAAGAATTATGGGAGAGGGTCGTAGATTTCATGACGAATGAGCCAGCCCACATTGTTGTCTGGGCTCCTCCAACTAGACAGTCCTCATGCTACGAGGTACGAGGATGTGTCCGAGTTGCAGGTTGATTAGTTCAATCCTCATCCATCTTGTCGTCGTCATTCTCGCCCTCGCCCTCCGGCTCGAAATCATCCTCATCGTCATCATCATCCTCAGCAGGGTTCTCCTCCGCAGCCTTGGCCCAATCGATGACACGTCCTCGAGTGCGGCGGCCACCCTCGACAATGTTGCTGGGGTCGATCTCGTCTAATCCGTCTTCAGCCTCATCTTCGCCTGTAGAATATGCGTTAGTTTCTTTTTGCTTCGTGCCCCATTGTGCTATTGTCTTAGGAGCTTACCAGCGTCACCCTAGAAAAATTGACGTCAGCTTCTCTCAACTTTAATTGATTGTTCAATACAGATTGCTAACAAACTTACCTCTTCCTCGTCATCGTCATCATCGTCATCATCTTCATCCATTGTCTGGTCGGCAGGTACCTCAGTTGCGACGGCCTTGCCTTTGCCCTTGGCAGCAGTCTGCTGCTCGTCGGTGACCTTGGCGGGGTCCTGGGGAAGAGCAGTACCGTTCTCAGTAGACATGATGGATTGTTTATCGGTTGTTTTCTGCTTGGTTGGGTGAGGATCTGGTGTGTGGTAAGGTAAGAAAGACAAGGTGATCGTGTCTCGTGTCGGCGGTGTGTCAAAGGCACGAGAAAATCGCAATTGGTTGTAGGTGGAAAGGTGGAAAAGGTAGGAAGAGCCTGGGGAAGGGTAGCTGCAAGTGTGTTTATTGGCGTGATCGTAGCTGCAGGTGCCGCCGACTGAGTTACTAGCAACAGCACTAAGCTTTCTTTAGGATTAGTGTCAGAAATTCTGCCAGTGGAAGTTTTGACCGCCTTTGACAACGAAGGTAGTGGAGCTTGGGCCAGCCGCTTAGTTGGCATTTGCTGAGGAGCACAGATGTGAGTAAAGTAGAGTAGAGTACGTGTCCAGGCAGTAGAACTTCACTATCAATCAGCAGCAAGTATACTCTCCTCGGGCCCTCATTCGAAAGTTGGGCATGAGTAGAAAATAGGCAGCCTGCTTTGAGTGGCAGCCAGTTACATGAGAGATACTGCCATTGCCGGCTTTTGTGCAGATAGACTGGCCAAAAGAGCACGAGGGATCAAAGCACCAAGGGCAGACACACGGAATAGCATAGTAAAGGGGTATCAAAAAGAATTTGGTGATAATTGAAGAGGTATTCACAGTCTATTATTTGCCCTCGCCTCCTCCACCAGTCATCGTAAGAAGAACAACGACGCCAATGAGCCACCAATACCTGCGAAAAGTTAGAAGTGGTGGTCAAGAGCAGGGGTTGATGAGCCGGGACATACTTCTGGAGGAATGTCTTCTCCTCCGGCACGACCTTCTTCCCCTCTGGCGAGAGCACCACCGGCTTGTTCAGGTCCGGCTGCTTCCCCGGCTGCGTCGGCAGCACCAGGGCCTGAGGGCCGAAATCCCGAGTCTGGCCGGCGTCAATCCTGACGCCCCGGAGCGCGGCGCTGACAACCTCGCCCTTCTGGTCGATAGATAGCATGACTGTAGGCGAGTAGCCCTTGCTGAAGTTCTCAACTGACGCGACCGAGGTTGATGACTCCCATTGCTCCGACGAGGGGTTGTAGACCCCGATACGCACTAGCTTTGCTTCCCCTGGCAGCTCGGGCGCTTCATACGAGACGACTTCAGCTTCTGATGCAGCATCTAGATTGTATTGGATCTCGGCTAGCGGTGCAGGCGCAGAGGGCGATTGTGACACAGTCTGGATGTAGATGGCGGCCGTTCGATCGTTGGCGCTTGCTAGGTTGGCTAGAGAGAAGGCCACCAGGCCAGAGATAATCGTCGTGAGCTTCATGAGGCTGGCATCGGATAGATTGAGGACTTTATTCTTTCTCTCTCCGTTTTCTCCCCGAGGTTCAAGTCTGGCTTGGTATGGGGCGTTGGGTTGATCCGATACGTGGTAGGTTGATGTAACTTGAGCTATGGAGGTCGATCATTGAATTGGTGTTCGCGTTACCGCTGTCGGTCTTTTACTGCATTTAGTTGCCGATTACCAAGCGCCAGGTACTACCTACCTACCGAGCACTATTTAGGTACTTGGTGCAAGTACCTCACTTGCTAAAACCTCAGCCCCAACTAAAGTAGGGCTGATTGAGCCTCAGGGATCTACACATTCCATTAGGTTGGCTAGATGTCATTTAAACTATATAATATTTGAACATATATTGAAACGTATATCTCTGTTTTCCTATGTTTGATATATCATAACATATGTGACTAATGGCGATGCAATTTTATCGCATTCCTCTCCACCATATCCTGAATCTCAGGATTGGCTTAGAACATGACGATGGTAAACGTGCTTGGGAGCCAACCCTAGGTAAACCTGCATACGAATTCGCTATTAACCAGCCCACGGATGCTATCCTTCCAATGTCCCTCCATGCTTGCCGGAAACTCCAGAAACCCATTCGTCGTACTATGAGGCTGAACCTTATGCGTCGTTTCAATTCGCCGTTTCGGTGTCGTTTTCACCACTGCTACCTTTCCCCGCTCCTTCACTTTCGTCCTCGTCCTCGTCATCGATCTCATCGATCTCGTCGTCTTCAGGCGAGCTTGTCTGCTCCTCCTGTAGGGTATATCCGGCACAGCGGTCAATTAGACCCTTGTAATATGCTATCAGTACTTCTGGATTTGGCACTATCTTCCAATCCACTCGATACAGAAACTCGAGCTCCAGAAGCTTCAGCTCTGCCACCTTCACACCTCCTACCCGTGCATAGTACGAATTGTTCCAGAATGAATCCGACAGGCCTTTGCCGGCCACCGTCGCCGCCGTGATCAGGAATCGATGTACAGTCAAGGTATTTATCGTAAAGTCGGGGTATAATGCGCATAATCGGTCGATATAATATACCATAGAAAGCAAAAGAGGGGGGGTCAGCGTCGCGTGCTTTGCGAGCCGTTGGAGATAATCTAAGACTGAGATACCCGGTGCCGTTCTGTGCGTAAAGTTAGTATCTCGAATCTGCTGGCAAGGCGAGTCTACTACCGTACCTGGAATGGAACCTCGTAAGATTTCCGCTCTTCATAGCCAGCGTGTCATTTGTCTCGATTAGCTCGGCGAGCATGTTCGAGATGAGAGTGACCATATCTTCGACGTCGCATAGTTCGTATCGCAGAGGCAATTCCTTTGGAGGAGTCTGGTTTGGCCTCGCCCGCTTTGGGGAGCTCTGCTGCTGACTTGGGGCCAGGGCCAAGGAGGAGGCAGAAGATTCGGCGCACACAGGGTCGTGCGACTTGCGCCTCTTGTTTGGTGAGAGAGGGTTGGCTACAGGCTTATCCGGCCTGATGGGCGACAATTGGGGTTCGGGCGGCGGTTCTGGGATGACGGACTGTGGGTTCGAGGGTGCTACCGTCGCCGTGGAAGTAGATGCCGAGACGCCTCGCAACGGCACCGTGGGGTCGAAAGGCTCCATCGGCGAATACTGCGTGGCGGCATCGACTCCAACATATTGTTTCGGCCTATTCTGCGACGTCGGCGACGAAGACGAAGGAGACGGGTGGGAAAGCGAATTCTTGGAGTGGCGGCGCGGCAAAGCCGCTATCTTAGGGGAGGCGTGTGGAGAACGAGAGGAGGGTGCATAGTGGAAGGCCCGAGGTGATGCGCTCGTCGCTCGTGGCACGATTGGAGACGAGGTCAACATTGTCTCCAAGGCATCATAATGTCTCGGGCGCAGTAGACAAGGACGAGAGAGGTACGTGGTTGTCGCCGGTAGGGTGACATAAAAATGATGATGTGGGTGCTCGTAGGAAAGGAGACCCTAGTGGCTGGAGTCGCTCGGCTGACCGGCAGCGTACATACGCAGATAAGAAACGCCGGTCAATTTTTTTTTCTCGTTTTCTTCTTTCTGTCTTTTCTTCTTCTTTTTTCTTCTCCCGGCCCTGGAGCGACTAGGTTATTAGGTAATTGACGATATCGTCCTCTTCCTTTGAGGTAGGCGCCGTTGTCGGTCCTTGCGTGACCGGCCTTTTGAAAGCTGAGGGATTGGCAAAGAATTTCGAAGTTCTTCCAGTTTTCGTTTTAATCCGGTCGTCACACTAACTCCAGAGAGCGGGGATACCTACTAGATACTAGTAGTAGTAGATACTAGTAGTCGGCTTAGGACTACCTAGAAACTTGTGTGTACGCCACCCGCACCGTTCGAGATGCTAAATGTATGTTACCATGCGCTGTCACTTTTCGGTTCCATTTCCTATCTCCCGAGTCTCTGGAGATTACGTTTAGTGACGCACGATATCGAGGATTAAGAGGCGCTTTTCCCCATCCTGAAAACTAATAGGCTAGTCGGGCAGACTATAAAGCTGTGGCTGTCAAGGTCTCTTGATCAATCCCACTTTGATAGGTAACTTGTAAAAGTAGTATAACCTTAAAGTCGAAGCGGCGCGAGTCTGGAACCGGACTAGCCGCCAAGAAAACGGCTGTAGAAAAGTGAAAGAGCGCACAGACCTTTCAACTCAAAAAGTTGGACTTGATATGCAAGGCATGTACATTACATTACATACCTCTATCCGTTGCCTTGGTATACATAGTTGCTCATACCTAAACCGTACTCACACTCGCATTGTAACCATACCGACCATACCGTTGCCTGGCTCCCCGACCGTGGCGAGATAGACCCTCCACAGATGTCCCGTCCTCGTCTGCGACCGACATAAGACTCGACAACCCTCCCCGCCCGCAATGGAACTGGATTCGCGATCCTTGTTAGCCCGGCTCGCAGCAAACACTCCCGACCGGATTGCGGCGCTGAGGTATCTAAAGAACGACGTGATCGGCCACCTCCAGAAGAAGGAGCAATGGGTCCGGCAGGGCATCCTGCCGCCCGTCGTGAGAATCGTAACCTCTGACGGCCTCGAGCTGGACGGGAAAGATACGCCGCCACGCTTCTTGACCCTACGCACATTTACGGACGAGGATGCCGCCAAGCTACAAGCTCTTCAACTTCTTGCAAGCTTTGCGAGCGGTACGAAGACCCTATCCCTTATTTGTCGCAACCTCGTCATGCTGACCTTGCCCGCCATACAGCTGGCCCTACCTTTCTCCAACCACTGCATGCATCGGGCGCTTTGCCTGCCGTCTTGAGCAACTCCTGTCTCCAGAATGAACATCCCGAGATTGTGCTGGCTGCTCTCCGGGTGCTGCGGGATATTACCGCTGCCGCTGCCTTTGCGGCGCCAACCTCCCCGATTAACACAAGCTCCCTAGCCGATGCCATATTTGCCAACAGTCACCTAGAGGCGCTCTCGCAGATCTTGTCCCAGCAAGGTTCGACCCGGGACAGCGAAGAGCAAGTGTCCATCGTGGCACATCTGATTCGGAACCTCTGCCGGGAAGAACGTCACCAGACCGCTCTCGTCAACACTGGGATACTGGACGCGCTTGCTTCGAGACTGGCTAGTTTCGCTGTAGCCGAGGGACAAGTTCTTCCGAGGGCTGAGGTTCTCGGTCGTGCCGAAGGCCTAGCCGACTACATACCAGAGCCTGCCAGCTCTACCGCTAGCTTGGGTGATGTGTTAGGTGCGATTGCCGCTGTCATAACCGACTCGCCCTTCCGAGCATGCAAACTACTATACTCGCCCTCGATTTTGGCAATATTCCCTAACGTAGACTTTGATCTGGACAAGTATTCGAGGACACCCCCCGGATCTCTTGAGCTACCTGGCTTAAGGCCTACGAAACAAAAAGACTTCGAGTTTATGGACCTGCTGCTCCCCGATATTTCATCTCAACCACGCAACCAAACACATCATACTGCATTCCCTCCGCTCGGTACCTCATCTTCGAGAGAGAATATTAGTCTCAATGGCCGACCCTCTTCCAAACTTCAGACTAGCCTGGTCTCATGGACTGCACCGGAGCATACGGCCACCTCTAACACCGATGCTGAATTGGAGGAAGCCGAAAGCCCCCTAATACCGTGGCTTATAAACCTAGTCAGAACCCGGGACAGTGACGAAATACTAATGGCTGCTTCGATATTGACATCTCTCTTTAAAGCCGGATTTGCGTACAAGACACGGGAGTCAACGTTGAGCCTTCTCGTCGTGCCAATTCTCCTAAGCATGCTCAATGATGTCGAAACGAAGGTGAAAGACGTCGACTATAGAAACGTCAGTTCCGAGACAGCATCAAAGCTGCGCATTATCGAAGAGCTGCCCGCAGTACTGGCATGTCTCGTTACTGACAGTGAGCCTCTACAAAAGGCCGCGTTTGACTGCGACGCAGTGAAGACGCTATCTAAGCTTCTCAAGAACAGCTATGACGCGCCACCCCCTGCTGCAGAGTTACGGCCTTGGTCTCCACAAGATGTTAGCCCGGACTTGATGAGAGATCTCCCTCCAGAGCGTCAGCTAGGCGAACCGGGACAGCACCGTCAACTAGTTCACCGAATAAAAGTAAGGGAAAATACACTGAAAGCCCTTGGTGCGCTAGCGACTGCCAAAGAAGAGTACCGCAAGGAGATAATTGACCAAGATACGATTCCATACATTGTGGAATCCTTATCCCAGTCCCCTGGAAAGCCTAAGCAACCGAAGGACAGAGTAAAACCAGATACCGGTCCCAGTGGTTCTGCTAGCGACAATTCCCCGTCGGAAAATGGTAGCAATCCAATTCCAGTTGTCATTGCGGCTTGCTATGCTATCCGAATGCTGTCTCGTTCTGTCAATATTCTTCGAACCACCTTGATTGATCATGCGGTCTCGGGACCTTTGTTCCAGCTGCTTCGACATCCCGATATCAACGTGCAAATCGCCGCTACCGCCTCGATGATCAATCTAGTCCCGGACTTTAGTCCAATGCGAGAGGTAATTACCGCCATTGCCCCTCCTAACATCGAATTCCTGTTGACATGTTTTTATAGTCTCTCGTCGAGGCTGGTATAATGAAGGTTCTCTGCGAACATGCGCATTCTCTTAACTCGTCTTTAAGACTAAATGCCCTGTGGGCTTTGAAACATCTAGTTGACTTTGCAAATATTGACCTGAAAAAGAGATGCGTCGAGGAGCTAGAGTCCGGCTGGCTTGTACAGTTGATCTGTGATGACACTGAGGATGACGCCGTATTCTCGGCGAGGGCAAGAAACGAAAGGCAGGCAGCCCAAGCACTTGATGACATGGATGAAGACGTAGATATGGGTATTGGTGATGACCAGAGTCGGCCTTGGCTTTCTTCGTCCTTCTATAAGACACCCACTGCCTCTCGAGCCCAGACAGACATTAGAATTGTTCGGCTTGCAGAGACGCGACTTTCGGCGCTTCGAGAAGCAGAACTCAACCCTATCCGGAAGGCTAGGCATGACGATCTAGCTATTCAGGAGCAAGGACTTGGGTTCATCAGGAATCTGATCTGCGGAGCTCATTCATCTAATAGCCCTGACACGGCGAATGACACGACGGAAATGATTGATTACCTGTTCAGCACGATAGGACAAGACCGGCTGTTCGCGATACTGGCCTCTAAGCTCAGGGTCAAGGTCCTGCACCCATTCAGCCGACGTGGGACTTCATGGAGTGAAAGTCGGGTGCTCCCTCCACAAGCTAAGATCATCGAGTCGGTCATCTACACATTGGTGCATATAGCTGCCAGCATCCCACGACATCGGCAGCTCGTGATTTCACAGACCGAACTACTTAAACAACTAGCAAAGTTATTTACCAGTCAGGACAGAGAGGTGCGAGTAGCTCTATGCCACCTCATCAATAACCTGACTTGGCAGGATGATGCCAGTGATGCCCCTGCCTGTTCACAGCGGGCTGTCGAGCTTAGAAGGCTGGGGTTCCTGTCAAAGTTGGAAACTCTTGGCCAGAGCGATGATGAACTTGACGTGCGCGAGCGAGCCAAGTCTGCTCTGTGGCAGATGAAGCATGGTTACTAATGGCTACAGGAACAAAGGCACAATGGTAGGTATATTGGAGGGCATGTCAGTTTAGGACAAGTATTCACCGCACGACACTATATAGTAATGAATGAATGGATGGATGGATGAATGGATGGGTGGGTGGTTGGGGGGTTTTCTAAGCATGCACGCACATCACAGAGGAAAAGGAGAGACATGATTGGCGCAAGGCGTTGTGTGAAGAAGAAATCCGGAACTAATATCTTGCGAGATCATTACAGGTGGAACTTGTAAAACATTGTTGTGCAATGACTCTAATGCAGTAGCTTGTCTAGGAATATCTTACGCAAGGCTAAACTAATATACATATGAAGTACATAAGTCCGGTTGTGGCCAACTCTTGCCCCCCGGAAAGACCGTCTATATAGAACCGATCCGCCCGGCCTTCGTCCCTTGGTTCCTACTCAAGGGTGCCCACACCGAGAAGAAACAGGAACTTCGTCAATCGTGAGGTCGAAGAACTAACTTAGTTGCACGCGCCACTCTGGTCTGAGAGAAGAGCAGCAACCGCATGCGAAAGCGAGAACGAGAGTTGAGAGAAGAAGATGGTGATATCATCAGGTTGTTGTGATAAATTGCAGCTAACCTAACTATAGGTATCAAATAGGGAAGAGTTATAAGCCGAGTGGTTAGCCGAACTGTCTGACCGGGGTAGTTAATTAAACTACCTACTTTAGGTGGTAATAGTAGTGGAATGTTATAGAAGATTTCGGGGGGCCAGTAGAGAGACAGAGCGAGAGAGAGAGAGAGGAACCTCCCAATGTGTTACAGTTATGATGGTGAGATGGGCATCTCAATAAGGTATAATGATAGGTAGTAGATGATTCGAGAAGCGGTAGCGAAGGTCGTATGTAGTGGCTGAAAGGACGAATCAAGAGTTAGTCTGTACCTAATGGGAAGTCCAAAGAGTTTGTTCCGGGAGCGCCACGCTTCCGTTACAGTTGCAGCTCACCTACCCTACCTTAGGTAGCTGACTGCATGTAAACTAGTCCAACTAAACTGTACTAGTTCCTGTATTACCTGTGGCGTATTCATAAGGTTGCAAGTTACGTACCTAGTCGCTTTCCGCAGCTTTCCGGATACAACACCCACTCGCTTACATTCAGTGTCACGACATTCTCATACTTACTTTATTATATCAATATTAGTAGCTGATCTGCACAAGTCTTCTCTATTCCAAAATAGCGTAGAAGTACACCTGAACAAGAGTATGAAACTTGAATTATGTAAGTCGAATCCATCATCATGCCATCCTCCGTCTCATCGTTTATTAAAAAGGAGGCCCAAGAAGCCCTGTGGGAGACAGGGGGAGAGAGAGAAAGGGAGGGAAAAATGAATCATTATACCCAGCTCTCCACGCTGCCGACGCATCCGGAGCTTGTCGAAGCCATCCCGTCCCTTCCATTCAGATCTCACCATCACAAACCTCGGGGTCGACCGGCTGGACAAATCTCTGCTTGGTGGCGTGACGTTCCCGCAGCGCTGATCGACTGCCAAGAACGATACCACAAATGGCGCCACGTTAGGACGCATTTGCAACCTCCAATTGCCGGCGCACCCAGGCAGACCGACTAGGGCTCTTGAGGCTCTCAGTGGCCGCGTCCCCACTCTCGACAACAAGCTCCCGTCACAGCGATGAGCTCGGCGGTCAGTGCTGGCGAGGTTGAATACCTACGTACAGATATATCTCTTGTGTTGCTAGTGTCGTTCACACTCCTTTATACTGAGGCCAGGCTTGGTCTCGTTGTGTCAACTACAGCACGCATCTCAGTTCGATCAAGGATCGAAGTAAGTAACCTAGATCGATAGTCATCATCGCCGTCTGTTGTAAGCAGGCTGTATTCGTCAAGTTGGCGACAAATGGCACATTTCTCTCCCTCCCCCCCGGCGAGGTTTCATCGCAGATCTAGGACTATTTTTTCCTTTACATATAGTAAACTAAATAGAACCCCACAGAACACCGATCGCATTACCAACAACGCCTCCTTCATCGGAGGCGAGCGGGCCTCAGCAACAAGGCTAGTCGTCAGTTTCGAATAACGTGAACGGCGCTAAAAGTAGCCTTAAACCCGAGCCTGCCGTGTGATCGGATTTGTCACATTCGATAACCTCAAAGTCCGCTTATACATCCATACCAACCAGTGTTGGTTATTCCTCTAGGATCGCAGCACCCATTCTATCCGCTTCGTCTAGATGCTTCCACCCTACCAGGTACTTCCTCGTTTCCTGACCTCCGGCTGATCCATCTGGAAGGGCGCCAGGGAGTGATGCGAGGTTGTATGATCGGCCAGTGCCTTGTCTACTCGCCCAACCAGACATCCATCAGGGATTGTTGTCATAGAAGCAACAGCCCGCCCGCCCCCGCTTCGGGTCGACGTGACATTTGAGGTACTTGCGTCGTTTTAATGTCTTATTATAGCTTCTCCGCATTAATGCTGAAGGATATATCCCGTCTTGGTCCTCTGGGGTCACCTTCAGTTGTGGAAGTTGACTCACATCATTATTCTCGTGCTTTCGTTGGTTCCCGGGCAGACCCGCGGAAAGCTTACTGGTCCGTCAGATATTAGAGATGCAATAGTTGCATGCGATTTATCATCATGGCGCCTCGATAATCCTGTCCGGGCCCTCCCTGGCAGGCGTAAACTAGCTAGGGGTTGCAGTCAATAGTCGAGATGCTCCTCGGGCATCTCGGCTCTGGTGACCTTTTCTCACCGGGCTAGGTCTAATCGCCATCGCGTTCCGAGCTGCGCGATGGGGGATCTCGAACGGTATTGGATCAAGCCATCGATCCTACTTCACAGCTTCTTGCGTCAGAGGCAGACGGGGGGGTGAGCGGGGCTTTTGATATAAAGAGCCCTTCTGCCCCCTTCATTAGCCGACGCATCTCGACCAGGGAATTACAGGCATCTACTCCTCGAGCAGGCTTAGGCAGACCTCGGACTACTCATATCGAAGAAACACGAAACGCAATCCAGGATATACACAATGGCTATCCTACTAGGTCGTGCGAACGACGCTTTGACTATCAACCCACCGGATGGTAGCGAACAGCTATCGGTCAACGGTAGCAATTGGTTGTGGGCTGTGACCGCCATCTATGCCATTTCTTTTATCGCTTTCTTCGCTACAAGCTTTGTCGCTCGGTCTGGCGAGAAGATCTTCCACTATCTCTTCACTATTGCGCTGCTCGTCGGTTCCATCTCGTACTTTGCCCAGGCTTCGGACCTAGGCTACGTGCTCGTCTACCAGGTTAACTCTTCGCCTTCCTTCGCGCTGGATCGTCAAATCTTCTATGCCAAGTATATCAACTGGGTAGTCAGCTTCCCGGCCTTGACCATTGCCCTTGGCCTACTGAGCGGTGTTTCGTGGGCCACCATCTTCTACAATGTCACGCTGTCGTGGACTTGGTAAGTAGGATGAAGGCTATGCCGTCCATGCTTAACGGATTCCCTTGGACTTGGGCTAAATGATAATAGGGTTGTTTCGTACCTCATTTCCGCGTTCACTACAACCAACTACAAGTGGGGCTTCTTCGCGTTCGGCACCATCGCCTGGGCGCTTCTCGCATTCAACACCTTCGTCACTGGCTCGACCGCCGCCAAGCGCGTGGGCGTCTCCAGTGACCATTACCTTCTCTCCGGTTGGCTAAACCTCCTCTGGCTCCTGTACCCAATCGCCTTCGGTCTCACCGACGGCGGAAACCGGATCGGTGTCACCCCTGGCTACATCTTCTTCGGTATACTAGATGTCCTGTCCGTTCCCGTCCTATCGTTTGCGTTCCTCTTCCTATCCCGCAGGTGGGACTACGGCCAACTTAACCTAGGTAAGTTATCATTGTTAATATTATATATTCTAGCTATGCGTCATGTGATGTATATTTTCTAACGACGATATAGCCTTCACTCGGTACGGCCGTGTCCACCACACTGGGGAGTTCCCAGAGAAGGCCACTGCTACTGCTCCCGCGAACACCGCCGTCACTGGTGAGCAGGCTGCGTAACTGTAAGGCTAGCTAGCACATCATCGCCCAGAGGGCTTGACAGTTGTTTCCTTTAGGATTAATTAATTTCGCCCGGGGCACGGGACCCGCGAGCCGACTCTTACAGGCACAAGAACCAAGCACCATGAGGAACCCTTTAACACTAATAATACAAAAAAAAAAATACCCCCGACTTCACTCGTTTGTCGACAAGATTCGACTCGGCCTAGCCTATTGTTGGCCCCGGGTGTTTATTCGCTCATTTTAATGATGATTATGAAAAGTTTTTACGAAATTCTTCGGCCACAGGGAATGGAGGGAGGAAGGAAGGAAGGAAGATAGAGACAGATACCCTCGCTTATTGTTATTTGATTGATACCCTTCGTCTTTTTAAATTTCTTTGAGGAAGTAGGGAAGAGAAGGGGGGGGGGGGAGGTAAAAGAAGGGAGGCGTTGACGAATATCCCTTATCGTTTGTGGTGATTTGAGTAATGTAATGTACGTAGGGGATGGGGGGGAAAGAGGTGGTGAGAGTGTGTAGTGGCAATTATGATTCGATTCAATGCATTTCTACTCTGTACTATATACTGCTTTTAAAGTGAACGTGAATCTATCCCTTAACTAAAGTGGTTTGTAGCATGCGGTCGAAGTGGACTTAATTGTATTTAGGTGCGTTTTATTCAAACTGATAAATTTTATATAGAAGTCCCCTTTCTAGAGGATTACTATGCTTAGTACGAACCTTTAAGATACATATTTATGCTGGGGTTTCAAATGCTCACCACTATTTAATACTTCAAAAAAATTCATCTCTCTCATGACGATGACGGGGTACGGAGCCCCTCGTCATTAGTAGTTACCAGGGCTGGTGAATGAGGCTTTTCAGCTGTGGCCTATATCTGAAGCTGACTGACAGCTCTAAGACCTTATCTCTCGTTTTTTTCTTCCCGCCTCTTTATTTTTATTGAAATATATGTATTATCAACAGTTGCGCTAGTCATTTGTATGAGCCGTCATATCGCTCTCCTTCTCCTTTTTTCCCCTTTGCCCCTTTCCCCCCCTTTCCCCCCTTCTCTCCCCCCCTTTTCCCTCTCCCTCCCTCCCTCCTATTTTTATTCGAGTTCAGATGGTCCTTACATCAAGCTAATTCTTACCTCGTAGGAGCGTAAGCCCTTTGTCTCCTCTACGCCTTATCCTCCGTCGCGTATCCATAGTCAACACACGACAATGTCGGAGCAACGTCTAGCGCCTGTCCTTCCGACAACAGCACCGACACCAACTCCGGCTATCCATCACCACAACCGCTCCCTCTCTAGGCATATAGTATTCCCTAGTAAGACATATAATGCGCAATTGCCTTAGAAATAATCGCCCAAGTGGGAAACCACTTGGGCACGTAGAATGGCACAGTCGAAAAAAAAGAAAAAAAAAGAGTCCAATCCCCAAGATCGAAAGGTTAGGGTTCAATCCCCCTTCGATGCAAAAAAGAAAAGAAAAGAAAAGAAAAGAAAGAACAAAAAGAACAAGAAGAGAAAAAAAGAGAAAAGAAAAGGGGAATCAAGTGCCAAGTAGAACACCGTAACAGCCATATACGACAACACGCCCATCGTAGTAGCCACACTCGACAACCATGCCATCTAGCTCTAGGAACATTGGAGGGGGGACTGATCTAAGCGTACGCACTGGAGCGGTCAGTCCTCGGGTCAGGGTGGGCCTCCAAACTGCCAAAAGAAAAATTAAAAAAAGAAAAAATTTTTTAATTTTTTTAATAGATGTGAAGATATGTATAGTTTTAACTAGGCATAAAAGTTTCGCTTGTATAGGTATATCTCCCCCTTTCACACCAGAAAAGCGACAGAGCATTATACCGGCGGTTGCGTTGAGAAAGTCACGGTCTTGTTTCGTGTCAGCGGGGGTCACCAGAGAAAGGGGGGAAAGGGGTTGAGTGACGCGGGTAAGCCCATAAAACACATATCTCGTATAGGATCAAGAAAGGAGGGTGGGAGGGAGGATGGGTATGTATATAACAAATAACACGCTATCGGTCCGGCTAAGTCGGCAGGTATGTTATATTGAAGCAAAGTGACGGTTAAGTTACGTCGAGATGTCTTTACAGTTGTGACCTGGGTCATAACCAGTTCAAAAAGAACTAAGTAAAAAAAGGGGTTCCAAGGAAAAAAGAATCATAAAGCTAAGTAAGGCTGGGTCTTGCGGGTCGAGATGATATAATGATACTAGATATGAGATATTGAAAGGGTTATTTCCCTTCAGCTAGAATTATGAATGCCGTATACACAAGTCTTCAACGGTGACTGAAAGATGAATTAGTTAAGGACAGTTAGATGAGAAAAAAAAAGGCTGGCCACTTCACGGCCAAGCTGGAGTTAGGTTTAGACGGATTTTATATAGTATGTATTTCAAGACCTACAATATCGCACACAATATGAGACGCAGAAGAATGAGACGAAGAAGCGATAAAAATATTTCCCCATGACTCTGACAATCCCGTTTCTTCGTGTCTCTTTATAGAATCCGACGCTTTCATTCCAGTCAATTCCCTGACAGCGAATGGATCCGCTCTTGCGAGGAACACGAGACTTGCTTGGTTGATAATCCGCGTGTGTATGTCTGCGCGGAGCATATCCAGTGCCCAGACCAAAACAGGACATGCAATACCTGTATATATATATATATTTCGTGCTGCTGTATGTAGTGATTCAATTGGGGAAAGGGACGGGGCTCTAGACGCGTTGTAGAAAAGAAGAAGAAGAAAGGGAAGAAAGGGAAGAAAGGAAGGTGATTTAGGTAGAGGAAATGAGTTTCCGTATCCCAATCTAGTAGTCTGCTTGATCTCGGACTCCGTATTAAGAAAAGAACACAAAACTTGTTGATGAAATTTATCTGAAGAGAGGAGGGAAAAAGAAACTCTAAGTTTGGGGGATTCCGGCCTGATATCCCGAAACTAAATATCATAGTTAAGTAGGTAAGGTACCTAGGTAAGTAGGCAGGCATTGTTCTACACTATACTATATCTGAGCAGCTGATTTATAAATTTCCTTTGATCTTGACATCGATCGGTATGGACGTCACTTAATTATGTACCGAGTGCCTGATAAACAATATGAAACAGAAAAATAGACCCTATACCAGCGAGTTGCCCAACCTTTCAAAAAGAGTCTTCGTAATCGACAGGTTCCTGGTGTGCGGTGTGTAGTTCGTCTGGTGCAGGGATGTCGTCGCAATTTAAGTTACAAGGCCATCGCCGAAATCTTGAAAACCCCCCGTGTTCGCGATCTAGGTTTTTCTTCTTCGTTCTTGACCTCGTAAAAAAAAAAACCCCCAGTCTTGGATCGGTAGTTGGAGGTGTCGGTGATATGGAAGAGAAGGGGAACGAAAAGGGGAGAGAACCGCTGAGGAGAAAGAAAAGTAGGTAGGTCGATAACATGGCTATAGGTTGTTCTTCTATCTAGCCATCCCATCCTGTCTCATGTTGCTCTTTTTTTTTTTTTTTTGGTCGAGCCGTGTAAGATATTCCAGGCTCGTAGATGAGTAGTTTCTACCGCTCACCTACGGAAAACTATTACTTTACTTACTTACCTATCTACTCGTCTCGGCTCTTCTTTGTATGGGCTGGCTTTTCCCACGGCCACTTTCCCGTTTCATCACCACGGTAGCTAGTTAAATAATAATGCCTCTATCCTCACCATCATTACTACTACCGTCTATCTGCCCTATCCCTTTCCCATCCTTCCTCCTCCTCCTCCTGCTTCTCGCGCCAGCCACTAGCCACGCCCAACAGGATACCGAAAAAGCAAATGATGACCCCACCGAGACCGCGCAAACCGGGACGTCCGTGTCGACCAACTTCCCGCGGGCCTTCGGGACGGCGGGTAAGTAGTCTACGAAGTTCTCTTCATCCCCTCCTCCCCCTCTCCTCTGTAGCCTACCTATCCCAGGAGCACCTAGAACAGATCCAGGCATACCACCGATGACTAACTCCACACACGCCTCAAAGTCGCCGTGGGCGTAATCTGCGTGATAGTAGGTACGATCATGATCTGCGCGCTCGCGCACTGCTGGCAGCAGGTCCTGCTCCGCCGCCGCCGCCGCCGTCAACGCCAACGCCAAAGCCAACGCCAAAGCCAACATCACCATCACCGTCATCAACGCCGCCATCGCATCCGCCGCAAAGGTGGCGGCAACCCCAATGCTAGCGACGACGACAACAATGATGATGACGATGACGACGACGATAACTTCGTGGGCGAGATGACGATGGATGAGGAGCGCTGGTTCGGGCCGTACCCGACTGTGGTGCCGCCCCCGCCGGCGCCGCCGCAGACGAGAGCCCTGATGAGCAACAACGGCAACAACGGCAACAACAACAGTAGGTCGGGGCTGGGGGGCCGATCCGGAGCCGGAGCCGGGGGACGGAGGCCGGTGCCGAGACCCGGGATGGGCGAGAGAATTAGCACGGAACAGATGCTTAGGAGATGGGCTTGAGATTTGGGGAGGATGCGGGGAGAGGGAGGGAGGGAGGAAGGAAGGAATAAGGATAAAAAATATTTACGTGGGACTTGAAGAAAGGGGCCTGTTCATCATCGGTTAGGGGGAAGACACGGATTTGATATATCAACAGCATGGGCAAGGAAACGGTATCCGTAGGATGATAGGTAATACACAAGGGAGTTTTTGGTGACTTCACGGCTGCCGTCGCCGTGGACGCCCGGGACCGAGAGTGGATTAAGCAAAGTGTTCGGTTATGTCACCGGCTCAGCAAGATGATCTGGATATCCGGGTTCGCATGATGTAAGGTATGAGCAGTTGAAGGGAGGACGCAAGGAAAAATCATACCTGGGGGTACGAGTATATCAGCAAGCACCAAAAACACGGATTGTTACGGTCACCGCAACATTCGAGTCGGTACGCTGCTATTTCGACGATGAAATTTCTTGGAGAAAACAAACATGAGAAGTGATTGCTTTGGTTTTAGGTCATTCCCCCACCGTTTATTTAGTTCACCTGGAAGTATGCGTATGTGACAAGACGCAGCTTCTCGCAGTATCTTGCCCTCTTGGTCTTCTGTAAGTGCCACAGAGCCAGTCTCGGCTGCCAGAGCGCCTGTGTAACTAAAGCCAAGTAATTAATTCATCTGCAAGCACTGGCTATTACAGAGGTAAGGGATGAGGGACGACAAACGCAAACGTCTATCTCCAATGCCGAACTATACGAAATGCAAGTAAGCATAGCTGTTATGAAAGAATATACGTCAGCTAACACCACTTGCTAGCCTTAACAGCCGGGTAAATTTTCCACGTTCCTATACCATGGAGAGAGACCCGGGCCCCCGGTGCGACTAGAACTGCCTGATCTTCCCAAGGCATGGGTTGGTCCGCATTGACCACCCTACCCTACACATAGTATAGAGGGAATCCGAGACGGGAAGCAACAGGCGCCACATCTTAAAAGGGTCTGGCCATCGAGAACAACCAGGGTGAGAACAGAAAAGATGACAGGCAGGCTGGTGAACTATCGGCGTTCACAGAACGACGAGAGGGAGTCCAGTCGAGCCGCATTAGCGACTCCGCTCGATCTCACACCGGCTTGATGCATCAATAATTAACACCAGACATCACGATGCAGCATGGCAATTTCCTGAGTCCCAAGAGGGAATGTTGTGGAAGTGGGCGATCTGTGCGAAGATACCCAGCTAGCTTTTTTTGGACAAATGACCTTGCTTCTGGGTGAAAAATAAAGGATGGTACCGACATGACGAAGGGCTCCTGATCGTGGAGTAGTAGTCGAGGGGGAGCGGAGTGGAGGAGGGTTATTGGTCGTATGAGGAGAAGCCCTCCCCGATCGAATTCGTCCTCTGCAACATTTGATGTAAGTATCCGGTGCCGGTTTCACAGGCCCTGATCACTTTATCTGTTTAGGTAGTTAGGAAGCTACTATTCTCTTCCTATCTCGTCAAAAGCTCTTATGACTTTATGTCTGGGTGGGTGGTTTCAAACTACCCGTCTCTGTTCCGGCGAAAAGTGATCCAAGAAGTTAGTTGTTATGTCTGGTTGCTTTGAGCATGCCCAGGAAATAATCAAGCTTGATCATGACCTCAACTCGATAGGGAGTCCTGTTACAATGAAATACTGGTAATGCCTGAACACCATAGTTCACAGCCACGAGCATGTCTTAGCGTCATTGGCTTCATGATGGTCTAATGTCTTGTCATAGCGACTCATCAAAGGAGATAGATACTGGTGCGTGGGTTTACCATACGACATGGTGCTAATCATACATCATGGCGACTCCCTCATCAGACGCGGGCTAGACCTTCCAAGAAGGCCGTGTCAGAAATCCCTAGCAGTGTGAATTGCAGTTCTGGATCACGATTTTATGGACAAGCTCTGTCGATGAATTTAATGTCTCTTCGGTGCAAGGCCTAGAGCAAGCTAGTCCGGGGAGGAAGTTTGTCTCGGCCTTCAGGGTAGTTAGGAACACATGTTGGACTAGACTTGGGTAGTTGAGTGATGGATCAATAGCCATCGGGAGCTGGTGAGGCCCCACGGCTATCTGCCGAAGCACGTTTGCGAATAAAAAAAAAACAAAAAAGGAAAGCGAAAGCGACCACACAACGAGACACATGCGCTACGCGTGGTTAGATAAGACAGCTAGCTCAGCGGCGGAAGGCATCTGACTGGCTCCTGTTCTCGTGAGACGTCGAATATCGAAAGATGATATTCGAAAATGGCAGCTCTAAGCAAGCCGCATAAGATGTATATAACTCACGAGAGCAGGCCAGTGGGTGCAGTTCAGAGCAATGAAGCAGACCGGCGGTAATAACAAGCTTTTGGAGAACAGTGTTCATACGAGACCTTGGGAACTTGGCGTGCCGCCACCTTGGATCTGCGACGAAGAGGAATTAGACGATGGGAGTGTGAAGGACCCCGGGCGAAGTTTAGCAGGCTGGCTGCCAATCAGATGGTGCTAAACCACCTCACAACGTAAGTTACCTAGCCATTCCGCCGTGGTGGGCCGCTACGCAATAGGATGTGGCGTAGGCAATGTTGTCATGGACACTGCTAAAAGTGCCCTAACAAGCACAGTAAGTTGGGCTCGGCATATGTCAAGGTGGCACCTGTCAAGTGTATTCCGTCGACGTAAGAGAACCGTCGATGGAGCCACCGAATCTTGATACAACGCTGCGAATCCCCGGTGATCGGTTTCCGTTCTGCTACTGTGTTGGACAGAGAGGAGGGATCCTGGTTGGACGGCTGAGCCACTGGCTCGCTCTTGGTCACATAAAACCAACGCTGTGGTACGGATGACCTGGGCGTACCGGGATGAGAGGTTTGTCAAACAAGCGCCCAGACGATAATGATTTGTTGAGTTGCTACGCCGTTCGGAAACAGCCTGGTGTCGATTCAAGATTGTCGAGCCCTCTCTGTCGGTTAGTCTGCTTAGCTCGGGTAGCATCGATACCTATCGACCGGGTTTCGTTATGATTTGATTGATCTTGGTTGACGCCCTAGAGGTGGGACAGTATCAAGTCGGTATTTTGAAGCACACCCTGACTGACTGAGATGTTTGTGTGTAGGTAAGTGTGTGTGTGTGTGTGTGGAGAGGAAGGGGGGGTGGTTGAAGTCTGCCCCTCCCCCATTTGTCACACTGGCATGCTCTTTCTTTTTCTTTTTGTTTTTTTTTTGCTTTTATACTTCGTTTTCGAATTATTCTTGTTTTCTTTCTCGCGGCAGTACATGTATCTTCGAGTAGTACCTTCCTCAGATACATAGGTAGGTAGTGAATTCCCTTTTAAAGTTCGAGTTCGAGTTGAGCTAGAGGATCTGCGGCAGTTTAGCTCTGGACCCCAGCTTTTGGTTAGGCTACATAGTAAGTATTTAGTTTTGGCCTGCATAAGTGTTGTCTGTCTACAGGATGTACTGTGCATACTGTATGAAATACGGTGCTTCAGGTGCACGGCACATCTCCCGTGCCTGTTTACCTAACCTACCAGATCCAAAGCTCGTGCACACAATACCTACCTTGTCGTTTGATCAGCGGTAATTACTAGTGGCGCCGCAATACCGAGATGATTTTCAATCAGATCATATTTTATTTTATCCAGTTCCATATCCTGTGGCTTGATACAATTATATGTCAAGCCCAGCGACTCGGGTCGAATGTGGTACATGGGTGGGTATCCACTCGATCCACCATGGCCTGCGCTAGCCCGCACTAGCGCACCCTGATCCACACTGAATTACACTTTACCTACCTAATTAGCTCTGAAGATTAATGGGCAAAAACCCGCGCAAATGGGAGATTTGCACTAGGCCTGCAGTCAGCGTTACATGTTGGCTCGAGAATAAAAATATCCGCCACCAACTTAGGAGATGATCTGACCGAGCATTTTCAGAGCAAGACATCTCACCTGCCACACCCTCGATAGAACCCTCGATCAACACATATACCCTCATGTATCTACACTTGCGCATTGATAGATAATCTCGCTCGTCAAGCAGCTCTCCGCCATGATGTGTTGTTCGATGCCCGCTTCTTGCCGTCGAGCTGGTGATAGCGTCGCGACAGTCGGGACGGCAAGACCCTTCAATCTTTTATTAGGACGGAGAGTGGAGCAAACAATTACATGGTCTCTGTTCCGAGCTTCTCTGCTCTGAGGCAGAGTCAAGGCGTCTGTCGGCCAGTGGGAGAGGCATCCTGGTTCTTGGAGAGAGATGGCTGATGCGGTTGGAAGATGGGCGAACGGGATCCACCGGTTCATAGTGGTAGTTATATGTGGTACCGTGTCGCACATACGGTACGGTAGGCTTTCCGCGCCTCCTACAGGCTACCAGATGCTCGAGGGGCTGCAGGCTACAGGCGTGGAATTCCCACGCCGGTGGGAAAGTTGGGAAGAGGGGGACCGGGGGGTGGCCCGAGATTTGGTTTGGTATTGTAAGGGGAAAAAAGGCGTGCTGCGTGCTGCGTGTAGGGTTGGCTCCGGAAGCGATTCCACCAAGATACAAGCACGCCAAGAATGCCAAGCGATGAGAGCTGCCCCCAAACCCCCTGCCTACGGGCCCACAAACCTTGTCTGCAGCCAATCACACCCCTGCTGGGTCCGGAGTATTATACAAGATCAGGCGCTGGGTCGAATCTGTCATCACGCACTGCGCACTGTCCATGTTCTCTCCCTAGCTTAGCTTACCTCTTCCTTGCCCTCATCCTCCCACAGTCCCCATGCAAGCAGCGAAGCCCCATTCATCTGGTGTAGGGGAGAGCAATCACCAGCCGAGCATGGACTTCAGGGCCGAATGGTTGGGCTCCGACCCACACGCTGCCCACCCCGGTACAAAGTACCACCCGGCTGATTCGCCCACCCGTCCAATCAGGGGTCCCGATGCTCTCCCTTGCCTCTCCACTCCCACGCTGTCACACCCTTTCTCACTTCGTTCTTGGACTCAGTAAAAAGTACGTACCTACTCTGTACATACATACGCTACCACTACACTCACTATTCTACCCTTCTATCTGTCTTCCTGGCTCTCTTTTCCTTTTTTTTTTTTTTCCCTTTTCCACACCCGTCCCTCTCCCCTACGCCGCTGTCGACGCCGACGACAACTGACTCCCCTCGCCCGGCACTGACCTCAAGCGTGAGTAGGCAATGTGCCCTTTGGGAAGTCCTGGTGAAATAAGAGAAATTCCCGCGAGGCCGTTAGCGTGGTAATTGACTGAATACGGGGTCGAACGAGTCAGCTGCCCGCATCAGAAGCCAGCGCTTCGGGTTCCCAAACAAACTTCGCCTACGTCCCAACTCGACGGAATCTTACACCACTTTCCAAGTATCCCGATTTCCGCCTTTTAGCACGCACACACACGCGCGCCCGCACACGACCCGATTCTTACCTTTTGTTCGACGGATTTCTTTCATGTCCAAAACCCACCTGGATTCAAACCCGCCCGCTGTCCACCTGCTTTAATTTGACGATCCACACACTTGGGTCCGTCATCCGTCTTTGTGGACGAGCAGTTCTCCTTCCACTCGCCTGTAGGCATTTCAGTATTGCTTAGATGCCTTCGATGCATTCCATACAGGTGAGTTGCCGCTTAGTTGCTGTTGAGCCGTATAAAGAAGAGAATATGCGAGTGGAGACCCTTGCCTCGTGCCTTGTCCCTCGAGATGGCTACATTCGAAGGACGTGCTGCATCGCAGTAACCCGCCCGTGCCTAGTTGCTATTCAGTGCTGATGATGAAAGCCAATCCAGCCAGAGTCAAGCATGGCCAACCTCCTGGCTGCGCAGGATGCGCGCCTCAATAATAAGCAACCCGTTCAACGCGAGCATCGAGTCACCAGAGGTGGAAGACACCTGTGGTACCAATTGGAAGTGCTCCAGCAGCCAGAACGTGCCCGCGCATGTGGCTCCGGCCCCAAATGTACGAATCAATCATGCCGCCTTTTGCTGCCTCAGTTGCTAATTCAGAGCCCACAGCCTCGGCCGACCGCCGCCCGGTCGACCCACCTCCGGTTGTCATTCTACGAGTTTTCGAAGGCGAGGTTTTTGAAAGCGCGAGAGACATCACTTTTGATTACA
Organism: Biscogniauxia marginata; assembly: GCA_022695795.1. Taxonomy (NCBI): domain Eukaryota; kingdom Fungi; phylum Ascomycota; class Sordariomycetes; order Xylariales; family Xylariaceae; genus Biscogniauxia; species Biscogniauxia marginata. The sequence goes on along the minus strand of MU404055.1, from coordinate 828,710 downwards.
ATGTTGATTTCTTCTGCTATGCATCCCTTGAGCACGCCCGCCCTATGGCCCACGGGAGGGTGCAAACTCCCGCAGCTACCTCCCCTCCGGTTCTCACCGGCTTTCCCGTCTCGGGTTGCTGTTATCTCGACCGGCCAGATCCCGCTGGTTACTTCTTATTCCCAGACCTTTCTGTTCGCCATGAGGGACGGTATCGCTTGGTTTTTAGTTTGTACGAACTGATTAAGGAAGAGCAAGATCAGGACTGTGATACTCCGCGACTCGACAATGACGATGTTTCTATGTCCGGTCTAAACGCCGGTGACGCCAACCACAGGATGGATCTTAAGTCGGCCGACTTTATTGTCTACAGTGCTAAGAAGTTCCCTGGCCTGACTGAGAGTACAACACTGAGCCGTACTGTTGCTGAACAAGGTTGCCGTGTTCGCATACGGCGTGATGTACGCATGAGGCGACGCGACACCAAGGCGTCTGCCGCGAGCGAGTATGATAATAACGGCGAAGATGAATATTCTAGACGCCATCGGACCCAAACCCCCGAGGGATACCGCGCCCGATCAGTAAGCAATTCGAGCATGGATCGAACTGCCTTCCCTGACCAGCGTCGGCCGTCGAATGCCGAATATGGGGCACCACCTCCGCCGTTGTATCAGACCGGACAGCCTACAGCGGTTTTGAATTTTGGACAGGGCGGAAACCCGGGCTTCGCCCAACCTTTCGGCCCCGCTTCGGCCTCGAATCCCCAGTCAACTCCAGTATCTCCGGCCCAACCCATATTTCCCCAGGGCGCCAACTTTCCTCCACCATTGTCTCCAGGCTACGCTCCTCCTGGCTATTCTCACTATGAGCGTCCTGAACAGGAGCTCAAGAGACGGCCATCAGCCGGATACCAGGCCATATCTGCGCAGCCTCCGGTCAGCTATAATCCTAGAGGATCAACCGCATCTACCGCCTCCGGCACGTCGTTGCCATCTGTAACTTCCATCACTGCGATCATGACGAGCCCGAAAATGTCTCCAGGCCATGCTTCTGACCGATTAGGCTCGATGTCGACGCCGTCGAGGACCGGCCTCTATCAGGTCGAGAGTCGAGCAATGAAGCGTTCTGCTGATGAATCGCTACCGACGCACCAAGACGGCCGCAATGTTAACCACGGTCGTCCATCGCTCGACTACCAGGCTGATAGTTCGATGTACTATAGACGAGCAGACGGTAGATGGATACAAAAGGCACCATTAACCGAGGTGTAATGATATTTGTGAAAAGAAAGCAACATACAATACTAGCAGCATGATTGAGCCATAATGACGGTCATGTCTGAGATTGGTGTTGGGGCGTTCAGACGGGTTTGACTCTTTCTCATTATCTGTATATACCACAAGGGCGATTGCTTTACGCACGACTTCATTTCGTTTGTTTCTTGTTCAAGCTTGCCGGCACTTTTTGGGGGGGTTGCATGCGTGCGGTCAAGCCTATGGGATAGAGGTCAGCGGCCAACACACTTGCCCCATGACGTGGGCGGTTTTTCCTTTCCTTTCGATACTCTGGACGGCGAGGTGATAGGCCAGCCGTGTGATGGGATAGCACAACGGCCGCATTTGAGCTGGATCCAGCTGGGGGGAGCCCCATACGTAGCAACAATACTATTGGACATATTCCATTCTTGTGGATTTGACATTTAAAGATGACTTCTGTGTTGACTAGGACGAAGGCACGGATGAGGGGGTTAGTGGGACCTGACGATTGTATGTATGTATATACCAGTGTAAAGCGGCAATCCTAAACTGGAGATGTGGATGAAGGAGAATACTAGCGGTCCTATAACTTCAAGCTATCAGGTAGATATTACGCTAACTCAGGTGTTGCATGACTAGCTAGATATGCGCTGCATGTGTGATTCGTGGGCGTTGATGATGTGGTGCTATTTTGCCATGCAAATAGGAAAAGAGAGAAGGCTGGTCGAGCTATGGAGAGGTGATCGTGGAGTAAGGTTGTGTATGCTATACTATCTAAGCTAGGTACCTATATCATTGTAGACTGGGGGAGGGAAACGCTTATTATTATTGTTATTTTTATTATTATTCTTATTTCTATCTTTAGGTAGGTGTGTCTTATCCAAGGTATTAATTTGTTGGTAACTGAAACTGTCTTATACTAGGTAGGTAGGTCTCAGTTACCTCTATACAGATTAGTGCATGACTGCGATAAGATAAGGTTGTATACATGTCCGTGTGGTTACCCCCACAACAGCGTGACATTGTTGGCATAAACAAACCACGTCTCACAATAACTCCACCTTCACCTAGAGACGGCTGGTTACACACCAAACTTGCTCATCTATTCTCCTCCAACCACCTGATGAATGAAGCTGCTGCAATCTGAAAGCTTATTAGCGACTTTGCGCATTGCCCGCCCATGTCAAGAAGACTCGGTTGTCTCCTGCTAAGATCAAGCCCTCGGCCATGAGCAGACCGCCTACAGGAAATGGCGGCTCTCGACCGCCGACGTCGCGGTTCCAAGAGGGCTCCATGAACGACCGAGTCAGCGCGGTGCCGCCACCGCAGTTCCTCGGGCCGGAGCAGCTCAAGGAGTACGAGAGGCAGTTCTACACTGCGCCCATGGCCAAGGCGGCAACCACCACTACTCATCGCGATTCGCGTAAGAAGCACCGCGAGAGGCCGCTGTCTGAATCGCAGAGCCTCAAGTCACCGAGTCCTAAGTCACCGAGTCCTAAGTCACCGAGTCCCAAATCATCACTGTCTAAGGACAGCATCCAAGAGCAACGTTTCGTCACACACAAGAAGTCGAACGGCTTCTTCGGCCGCATCCGCGATGCCCTCTTCTCTAACAAAGGAACGGGGGTGCAGACGCAGGCGCAGGCACAGGCACAGGCGCAGGCACCGCCCCGGAAGCAGCAGGACGCGATCAGGAAGCACACCAGCCTGCAGGAACCACTGCTTGCCCAGCGAACGGGCCAACTGCACCCCTTGGCAAAGCGCTACACCGACATGCATGTCCCGCAATCTCCTACTGGTGATAATGTTACGAGTAGGAACGGGCCTGTGCTCGACAGGCCAACACGAGAAGAGGTGATGCAGTCCTACAACCAGCTGATGGCCTCGGGCTTCTTCCAAGCACACGCCATACAATCGACCCGCCACGCCCGACCGCCAACGGTACCGCCCTCGATGCCAATGGCCACGATATCCTCTGCGCCCGGCTCGCCTGAACCACCGCCGCGAATCTCCTCTATAAACACAATGTCGCTGCAAAACAAATCACCTCCACCAAGCAGCCCTAATAGTGTGAAGTCTAGGCTCAGCCTTCACATCAGCCCTCAGCTCGCCAATGCCAACATATCGTCTAGGTTCACACCTGATGCCACAGCAGAACTGAGGCGAAGCCTGGGATATGTTCCACAGGCCAAAGAGCCTCGCTATGCGCTTCGTGGTCGCAAGCGCAATCGAGCGGACACCGACGAGGCATCGCAGGCATCATCGGCCGCATCGTCTCTTCGGCCATTATCCCCAACGTCAGCCGCAGCGTCACTCGCGCAGCCGTTTAAGAGGGTCGCCAAGAAGCTGCGGAAGATGCCATCGTCCCCTACCTCGTCTGACTTCAAACGTCACTCTGCGCCCACTCCTAGGCCCGCCACCTCGGTATCTACATCTGACCCGCAGACCGCGGACGGCGTCATCCGCCTCGCACCATCTGTGTCCATGGGCGGAACTGTGTACCAGAACGAGCGAGCTCTTCGCTTGCGGTCGCCCTCCCCGGCACCGCCTGCGACGTCCATTAGTGCCAATGCCAACGGCAACGTTAAGAACGTGAGGGTCACCAGGTCTATGGCAGCTCCGCACAGGCTTATGTCGAGCGGGGGGAACAAGCTGCGGAAGCGAGGCAAGTCGCCAGCACGAAGACCGAAGTCTTCATGCCTCGACCACTGCAGCCGGTCCGAGGCGTGGGAGGTGACGGGGCAGCAGCGCATGTCCATTGATAGCGAGCCGTGCGGAAACGAACGCCGGGATGGTGTCAGCGGAGCTGCCCCGGCCCCGTTGCCGTTGAGCGTCGTCCCAGACGTGAACCGTGGGATCCCTTCGGTCCCTCGGATCCCGGATCATTACTACCGAGTGCATAACAAGCTCTCCAAGGCTGGTCCGCGTGGTCGTCGCTCTCGATTCGGGGCCAGACTGTCACCAGACGAGAACTACAACGACCTCGACAGCCACAGGATGGATGTCGATGTCGGCGGGGCCTCATGAACGGGTAGTTTGGTCACGGCGCAGAGAAATTCCCTGAGGGAGAAGGTGCTCACGGATATCCCCCATTCAACATCAAGAAAAGTGAAGAGAACATAACACACACGCACGCACACACTTACGGAACGTTGGTTTTAGTCGACTTGTACCAACAGCAAAAAACTCGGGAGTTTTCACCTCTAGACCGATTAGATGGACAGACGGACGCATATCCATGTTACAGACGGACGTAACGGGAACCGGATAGGAAAAACGAACAAACGGCATAATCTTGATATTTTTTTTCCCTTCTTTTTCTATTTTGCTTTTCGATACCCCCTCTGAGTTGAGTTTCTACGGGTTTCAGTACCGGAAGATACCCCCTTGAGAGGGAAAAAGAACAACCCAAAAAACAAAAGAAAAGGAGATATACAGACTGATTGAGAATTTTTTTTTTGGTTTTGGTTTTTTTCCTTTTTCTTTTTGCTACGAAGCCTTACGAGATCATGAGAGAAAATTCCCTCACAAACCCCACGGTCAAAGTATGAAGAGTGGGATAAGTTGAGGGAGCGAGGGGGCCCTACTTGAATGGGGGAAACACTTGATGTCTTTTTCCACCGGGCCTTGGGAATCTAATCGACCTATTTCCGATATGATACCCCCCATACCATTCATCGGAAACTAGGCGATTTGGGACATGGCAGATGGAGCACACGGGATATCTATCACACAATAACCCTTCCTCTCTCCCCCTTCTTCCATGGGCCGACTCACTCGCTTACGGCTACTACTCTTACCACTGACCCGGGGTATGATGTTACGACATGTTTTTTCCCCCCACTGTGTTCGCAAAGGGGGTGGTCTTTGGCAGGGCGGGCGGCGTTCTCTGGTGTTATATTTCTGTTCTTCAGTCTTCTTGTCTCAATCATGAGACTAGAAAGTGAGACCGTCCAGTCAATCAATCGATCAATCAGGGACGAAGGGAAAAAAAAGAAACCCAAAAGCAAGCGGTCGATCGATCGATCAATCGATCAATTTAGACCCCCACTTCTACGAGAGAGAAAACCCAACCTTTATACGAACGACAGAAGGAGGAAAGGAGGGGAGCTCATCGTTATGTGGTTGGGGGGTCTCTGTATAAAATTCCTATCAACATATTTGTCGTTTTTTTTTGGTTTTGAGGAGGCAAAGGGGGAGAAAGATTTCTTTACTGTAAAAAGGGCTATTATTGTCTCACGATACGAAGGTCACGAACTTTATGAACAACACACAAAGGATATGAAACAAACACAACAACAACACACAAAACATTCGCAAAAAAAAAATTATTTCCTCGAATCCAGAAAAAGTAAATTAAAACAACTTACATAGTTTAGTACCAAAAAATAAATTGATGATCTTTCTATCCTTCTCAATATAGATTTGTCTAAATTGGACATGTTTAGCTCGCTTGAGTTACATGTTTCTTAAGCTGCGTTGATGGTGTATTAGGGGGCCACTTGAGCTGGTTGGGACTACTACCTAGGTATTATGCCTATAGTCTAGATAGAAATCGAAGATTGGCAAGGTGAACACAACACTATTATGTAGCTATCTAGGTAGTCTAGGTAAGTCTGACTCAACAATCGGTCATATATTTCAGTATCTAGATAGGAGGTAGGTATCGTATCCACCCCCCTTTTATCCCTCGCGAGCCAATACGATATCTCAAGAAGGGAAGCAAAACTCAAGAACTAATAAGTAGCACGACGTCCCTCCCCCAGCTCACTCGCACGCATGACTGACCTAGGGTATGCTAGATAGAGAGAATCGGACTAAACCCAACTCTTTGGCCCCTTTTGGTATGTATACATGCACACTCACACCCACACCCACATATATATGTATGTATGTGTGTATCACCTCGCTCTTCCCATATCTTCTTTCATAAATGACTAGGAGTAGGTTTTCTTCACCTCTCGCTAGTAATCTATGTCCTTAGTAACCAACATACACGTTCTTTCATTTACCAACTAGAGGAGGTTTTTCTTATAAATGATACCTCCCAACCCCCCTAAGGACTTTTATAGTTAAGAGGGGGGGAAACAATTTGTCACGGGAGGGACGAAACAATAGCTAGGGCACAACCAAAAATAACGTATATTACAAGACTGAATGAAAGCTGAGGAGACTAAACGAGACGACGGCAGCAAGGGCTTTTATAGAGCCTGCCTGGTTAGCCCTGCTATCTGAGGCCGGGAAGGCCCCCGTGACACAATTAAACAAACTACCTAATCAATAGGTACTGACTATGTAGTGCGAACATGTTCATCGCCAGTAGAATGATAAGGGAGCTTAAAAAAAAAAAAAGCGTCAACTATCTCTCGAAGTCTAGTAAATAAATAGTCTCTTTAAAGTACCTCTCTCATTTCCTCCCTTTTTATATCTCTACTTACTTATATCTTTATTTATTTTTTAAATCGTTAATTTATCATTAATTTTTTTTTCTTCCTTTTTTAAAAAACTCCCCACATATTATTTTCCTTTAAAAAAACTTAAAAGATAAAAAGAAATATAGTTATAATAATAATATATTAATACTAGTTATATAAACCGAAAAATGAAACGAATGGCTTAATACGAGCAGTAATAACGGCAAAACAACAAACAAGGTCATTTACTTTATTTCCTTTCTCATTTCCCTTGCCCTCTCCTCCCTCCTTCCTTTACCTAGGTAACCCCCCCCTTAAATCACAATCTCATTTCATCCCAAGCAAGTCCGTTCCTTTCCTCCCCCTCCCCATTCCCTATTTCTCCTTTCCCCTTTCTCGTCTCTCCTCCCCTTTCCTTATTCATCTGACCTAAAAGGAAAAGCATAAGAAAAATCAAATCAACGTAGTCCCCCCATTACAGCGAGATGAAAAAAAATCGACTTTGATATCTTCCAAGAACAACACAAAAAACACTGATATAAAAGCTTTCGATGTAGAACGTCGTACATCTTTGAGCCAGATCTCGTCATCATCTCGCGAATTTCCCACCTCTACTCCCTAGTGCTGGCAATAATGATGATCAAATCCCGACAATGTGCATGCTTACGACCCAACACCCCCCAGATGGCGCCAAACAGATTATATATACATATACAATGTAAACAGATATATAGGCTTGCGCCCTCGAATATTAGATTATGAAATCCCATGATCCACTACACCAGAAGCACGTTAAGCTAAACAACCTCTTGAACAAGTTGGTTGACCTGGTCCCCGAGGCCTCGTGGATTCGCCACAAAACTAGCAACAGACTTGACCGCATTGGCTGTACCCAAGGCTAATGATGGCGCACCACTCACCACCATAGCGCCAAGGACGAGGACGAGAATTGGAATCTAATCATAACCATTAGTTTGAAAATCTACCAAGAGAGAGTTCTTTACTTACCCAGACAAACCACAGCATCTTATCACTACTACCCGTTTTGAGCCTCTGGGCGTGGGCTCGCATGAGATTTTCTTGTTGCTCCCTAGTAATATTGTGCTTACGCCCAATCTGGAGCATTGCAGGCACTTCTTGCACCTGAGAGGACTCTGCCGTAGCCTCATCGTACAGGGCCGCGCATTTGGCATCTGCCTCAGCCTCCACTGCGGCTTGGGCAGCCGAGGCTTGCTTAACGTCGAGATCCTGATGTGGGAAGATGTCTTCATATGCAGGCGGAGGGGATTCCTTGGCACCAAAGAACGGGAGATCCCACCATTTGTGGTCTGCTTCCCTTGATGTATGACTACCCGTAGTATGTACTGGCTCGGGACGCTGGCCTCGAATATTTGGAACGAGAGAACTAATTCGTTGCATCACAGGGGCCGAGTGGAGATATGTTTGGTAACCAGGGAGCACAGGCATTACTGGCAAGGCTGGCATTTGTGGCATATTCGGCATTTGGAACTGCGGCAGGTTCTGGAGGTGCACCGTCATAGAATTATGGATTTGCTGCAACTGCGTCGTGACCTGGTCTCGGATAGCTGTCATGGCTGCGCCTGGCGAAGCGGGGGCTGTGTTCACATTGGCAACCTGATGAGCATCAGAGCCATGACGGGCTGCAGGATAGCTTGGCCGTCTCATATCTAGCCATTTGCGTTCCTCGTCATCGCTATCGATCTCCTCGGACGAGTTGTCTTCGCTATCTTTGGTGGAGGAGTCGCCTCCATCAGACATAAACTCATCACGATGGGCTTGAGTCAATGATGGACGGTCCCATAGGGACCTCAGTGAGTTCGCGCTGTTAACCCGGCTATGAAGGGACCCACCACTTCGAGACCGTGAGTGGCTCTCGATTCGCCGTAGAACTCGGAGAACATCATTAGAACGAGCTACATCAGCAGGGGTAAGCCCTGATAGCGATCGCATATTCGGGTCAGCCCCCTTCATGATAAGTCGTCGTACGATCTCTGGGTGGTCGTTCATAGCTGCCATATGCAACGGTGTGAAACCCCCCTTATCACGGATGCCGACGTTAGCGCCACGTGATAGTAGACCAGCAACAAATCGGATCAGACCAAGGGAGCAAGCCAAATGAAGCATCGTTTGCCCGCTTGATCTTCGGAGATTGATTCGAGCTTTATTGGCACTGTCGTCAAGATCGATCAGCTCGAGGACGCGGAGAAGCCCAGTCTCCACAGATTCCTTAGAATCCTTCTCAAGGCTAAAATTATTCCCAGGGGCTTGGCCACCGGGCCCAGATGTCGACGGACCCCACGATCCACCGTTCCCAGGACCGTAGATGATATTCCTGGCAATATCCGCAACGTCGGTTATCTTGCCTCCAAGCTTGTTGCCCAGGACCGTAAGTGCTGTTCGTATTAGGCGATGTTCATCATCATCCACATATCTGAATAGAGGCTGTGGTTGCTGGTTACTGCTGAAAATATGCTGAGCGGCCACACCCGGATGCTTGATCGATACTGGGACGACTCCGGCACTGGGAGAGGGTGGGAGAAGGCAGACCAATGAGGTTTCGCCCCAGAAAGTCGTGGTTGCTGCCCTTTGCTCTCCAAACATAACCTCCAATCCGCCATTCGTAAACCCGCTACCAAGGATTGTAACTTCAACCCCCCCAGACTTCGGGCCTTCCCCAGGTATGATCTTGTAGATCATTGGTGGTGGTGCCCTGGTCGAGGTCATCCCCATAGACGTATTATATATGGCTTGTCCTAGTTGAGGATGTTGCATATTTTGGAGCTCATTTCGTAGGTGATTGGGACTAGGCGCGCGACTAGGATGCGCTGAGGTTGGTGCGGAAAACAGTTGGTTCACAGGTATGCTGTCTAAGTTCATGGGCCTGCTTGCCGATGGGAAGATAAGCTGTTCAGCACCGTTGCTGTTTGGAGTAGGAGGTCCTGTGCCGAACGGCTGCGACATGTTGTTTAGGGTTTGTTGCCCATGCGAGAACAAGGAGTCCGTTGCCAGCGGGAAGTTTGCAAGGCTAGGCGAAAATGGCGAGTTAGCCGTGGAGGCTACAGAGGACTCGGTTGGAACGCCGGGAGGCAACGACGAGGGTGGTTGACTAGTTTCAAGTCTCGTCATGGCTAGACCACTGGGAACCTTAGAAGACGAACTGGCCTTCCTCTTCTTGGACACCGGGCCTGAGGGCGTTGTCGGAGACGCCTGCCGAGATAAGCTTCGCGGTGTTGCAGCCACCGGTGTAGCCTGCGAATTGGCTGAAGGGAATGTAAATGGCCCCCCATTCTGCCCGAGATGTTGAAGGTCCGAAGTTGAATGCGTTTGGCGGAAAGGCAAGGGAGCATCATTAGCCTTGGTGTCGGGTACTGCAGTGGGCTGTGAAGGGCCAACAGTGGTGGGAGTATTAGATAGCTGGGACGAAGGGGCCGCTGGGAGATGGGTTTTGTGATCATCAGTGATCATAATGGACGATGAGATCTGCTGGGCGACAACATTGTCTTGGTAGTCCTTGACGGTGAAAATAACCTGAAAGCCCATCTTCTCGCCATGATGACGACAATAGCAAGCAATACGCATAGGGGCATCGACTTGCACGGTTCCGTCAGGAACTGCGAGAGTATGCAGGCCTGCTCCCGTAGGGTCAGCCATGAGGGGAGTCACTGTTTGCCAATCCTTGACTTCTTGGGTGTTGAACACGATGACCCGCTCGTTCTCGAACTTGTTCCATAGCTCCTCTTCCTCTGGCTTCTTGTGTTTCTTACGCCCAGCACGTTTTCTTTCGCGAGTGATACAACCTGAACATATGCGCACTTCACCGCCATTTTGAGCTTTGCTTTCTTCGTCTTCCATAGCATCATCTAGGCGGCCTGGATTGCTGTAGTCATGCCGAGCTGCCGCCGCACGCTTAAAAGCACGTTCCTTCTTTTCCGGATCATGCATCGCGCTGGTACAAACTAGCATAGTGTACAACTCAAGCATGTCAGGGGAGCGCACTGCTGGAGGCTTAGCGAGCAACTTAGGTTTGGATATCGTGTGCGTCGGAAGGTGGACTCTCTTAATACCCTGCGGCAGATGGTGCATGGTGAGTTTGATAGGTATCTGTGTTTCGACCCGAGATTTGAGTGGCGTAGGCTGGACGACTAATCTCGGCCGAGGAGGCACTTTGGACAGGCTTGCTTGCGGATTGTATGTCGGGAGACCGTGTGCTTGTGGTATACCCGAACCAGGCCGTACTTGCGGGAGAGGGCCACTGGCTTGTAGCGATGCCATAGACGGCCAGCCGGAGGGCATATTAAGACCTAATGTGCTATTAAAGTAATGCATCGGGTTGTCAGGCGAGGGCGAGTTTGCAAACACGGCAGTCGGCGGCGATTCGTGGCTGACTCCTAGATTCGCGGTAGGAGAGACATCTCTAGAACCATTGGTCTTTAACCGGTCCATCGACTGGTTTAGGGACTGCTGCTGGACGGGAATTAGTCATAAGCGGCTAAAAGGTTAAGAAACAGCAGAGCACCGACCGATTGTCCTTTTCGATGGCTTTTAAACCTCTTTGCGGCTGGGCCTTTAGAAAAGCCATTTGCCATTATAGAAGTCTCGGGGGGTTGGCTATTCGTCGTAGGGGGGCTTGGACTACTGGAGGCACTATCGAAGTCGAAAACGTTGGACATATCGACTGTTGTAGGGTCCATGGCGTCGAACATCATGAAGTTGGAGTCATTATTGGAAGCTCCATTCTCGACTTTCCACGGCGCAGCAAAAGGTTCATCTACCAGCATTGCGTCCATCGACGTCCGGCTGGTCTTGGGTGAGTTGGAGTCGGTGCTCCTCTGGGAAGAAGACGAGGACGAGGACGAGCCACGGTGTGATGATGGCGAATAACCAGTCACCGACCTAGTGGAACTGATGTCGCCGGCTTGGCCAGGCCCGGAAAGTAGGGTTTTGGGGTCTCCAAATGTCGCGGCATCAAGCGAGTCACCACCGGCTAGGTCAAATAGAGAAGCACCGCCGGAGTGCTGGTTGTCGTCGGGGTCAAAGAACTCGAATTCGTTGTTCAGGCCGAAGGAAGGCATTCCTGGATCAGATGCGAATGGGTTCGTCCCACCAAAAGGAGAAGAAGCAGAAGTCGGCATGACCTAACAAGCACGATCCTCCCCAATCGCCCTAGCCCTTGCTTGCTCGCTCGCTCGCTCGTCCGTCGTCGTTACGCAGAGGCAGTAGGTAGTCACTTGACACAGTGCCTGGGCGGAGGAAGTTGGTACAGATATTGTGCGTTGTGGCGGAAACCCGACTATTCCGTTAGATGTAATAGCGATACCCGGAGTAAAAAGGCAGATCCAGCAGGTTAACGTGGCAGCCTCTAGTGGCTCAGAGCAACATGATGATCCTAGCCGAACTCAATTGATGACAGCTGAGCTTACGGAGGCGCTATCGATGCCCGGGAATCCCCAATTGCGCCTTTGTTGATGCGAATCAAGTTATCGACGATGGCAGCGATAATCCTTGTGTTCTGTCTCGATGGTTCCCGGCGAGGGCGCGCACACAACGTGTCTTATTGGCGTTGATCGGTGAAAAATTGCTGGCAGTCGGAGCTCCCAGGGTTGATTTGAATACTGTCGGTGTATGAGAAATTGGAGCCCAAGGATGCGTAGTGGCCAACAGAAAGCTCTGGTATGTACTGCGTGGGTGGCGAATTGAGAGCTTCGATGGAGCGCTCTCTATCGTGAACGTCTCTATAGCTGGGTTGGAACGGGTTTGATGAAGATAGTATCGTGGAGGGAAGTCAAGTTGTCGAGGACCCTGAGCGTCAAGGCGCCGACACACAAAGTGGAGAGGGCGGTGGAAGGCAATGGGAGTGTGGCAGGCCCTCGAAACCCTGTCATCGGCAGAAAACGGGGTTTTCGTGTTTATCTCAATTGGATTCGAGTACTGGGGGTTTTCGGCAAGGCGAGGTTGAAAGTTTGCCCAGCAAGGCCCAGAAACCCCAAGCCTCCCTGGCCCCCCCCTAAAAGATGCTAGTTAAGGTCTTAGCGCTGCCAGCGTAGTAATCTCGTTTAATGGACACCTCAGCACCGTCCTTCCTGTTAGCTGCCTATCGATAGATGGCGATAGGCGATAGGCGGTGCTGCGGATCCATACATATATCGTATGGTTGCGTTTACTTTGCGACACTCGCTCAGGCACACTAGGTATTTAAAGTGCATCTATAGTGCATGACTGGAGCCCACGAGTCCAAGCCGGCCACCGACAGCTTTAAGGCCGGGTGAATCCACTTGAGATGCGTCCTCCCCGGCTGCACTCGCCCATCGATATCATATCAGAGCTTTCTGTATGGCCTCCGTTCTTCGCACACACTCTCTTTCCCCGCCACCATTAATAAAGGGGGGGGGGGGGGCTAACAACGAGGGCTACCAAGATGGCATTTTACTAAGAGATGGATATAGAGGTTGTTGACGTATGTATAGCGTAACCGAAGTAACTAACTAAGCAACTAACTAACTAACTAACTAACTAGCCTATTACAAACCTGAGGCTCACCTAGCAGGTGCATTATGTATCGACTAGTCTATGCCCGTGTGTGCGTAGAGTAAGTACCCTACCTACATATCTCATCGCCAATCCGAATACTTCGTACTCCCGACATGTGGTACGTATTGTGATGCATCCGGCAACGGCCGTAGATAAGAGGGATGCCGGTGACATTAGGTAGCTCTCTGAATCATCATGTACGCATTGGCTTGCCAGCTTACGATGCAGCTCCTATCTCGCGGGTCACCATGTAAGTGAATATGCAAGCAAACTCCTGATCAAATTCAGCTCTGGGCAGTGCGTGATATGTGAATCAATACAGTAGTACGCACATGAGAACCAAGAACCACATCCGAACCCCCCCGCAATATTAATCCTGACGATGGAGGGACTTGAATTGCCACCATACATGAGACAGCACAGGCCCGTGTTCGCGTGCTAGGTTCGAAGCTCGCGGAAATATCTCTCACTGGCAGGGCGCCACGAACCTTATCAAAGTAAGCAGTTCCATTTCTGCTCAGCTTGCCCTCCTCCCAGTATGTCAGCATATCTCCTCTAGACAGCCTTTTCGATGTGCATATAGTAATTGCCCGATCATACTTTACACCTGCATCATGGAGGGTTGCACTCTGGCGACCCTACCGTAGCGCCTTTTTTCGTCACCAGGCAACCCTGTGCTCAAGATTGGTTCACTGGAACCTTACTCTCGGCCAGGTCCAGAGCGAAGTTTATGTCTCTTTAATTCTAGACCTTTATCTGCATCATGCACGTAGACGAGCTCTCTTAGCACTGGGGCCGGTGAAGGAGATTGATATTTTTCTAACGGGGTCCAAGCCGACTTCGTAATTTTCCACCACACCTAGGTAGGTAGGTATGTACTGGTCTTAATCATCCATATATCAGAATCATATAATATTCAATATATCATTATATCATCATACAATACATAATATGATCAATCCTCGTCCACAATCAGCCCCAAGAGTGAGTGCATTCGACACGGGCCGTATGCCGACCTACGCTTTTCTGCGTCCGTATATATTAGTAGGGCTTACTGCTATAAGAATTTTTTTTTCCCCTTGTTTCTTCTTCGAATCTATATAACTAGTAACAAATAAACAGCTTCGTCATTAAATAGCCTCATTTACAGGCAACTAAGCCTCGCTGACAGGCAACTAACCCCGCCTGCAGCTAGCGAATAGTCTCACTAGTGAATTGCTTGGTAGGTAGCTTAGTTTTTCAGGTACTATACCCAGGACCCTTACCAGCAAAGCTGCGAAGCAGCGTCGCAAGCATCGCGAAGCAGGTGAATATCTCGGTAATAGGTTGAAACATCTCGGTAACAGTGAGTATCTCGGGCATGTGGTAAGTTTTCGGTAATAGGGTGAGTATCGGTAATAGGGTAAGTATCTCGGTAATATGACTATAACTAGGTGCGCACGCTTACACAGGAACATACACACTTAGGCAAAGTCGGTTATGCGCTTCAATGTTGCGCCTAACGGACGATTCTTAGTAATCACCTGGACTCTTTAATCAATGCAACAACCTGTATTGCCGGCCGCCATTTTCCCGCATTCCAACTTCTTATCGAATGCTCCAGGTCCGGGCTACGACGATGGTGATAAAACACACCCTTGTGCTATGAGGTGCTATGAGGTGAGTAACCAATTACTATGTAGAGGTGGGTAAACTCCTACCTACGTAGGAACATGCTAGGTTACTTGCAAGGCTGAAGCTTCTTCCCCTATTCCGATAAGGCAAGTCAAGGTAGAAGAAGTAGGCTAGCCGCAGCTATAGGGCAACCAATTATACTAATAAAAAGGATGTTAAGAAGGTATCATGGCTTATATTGGCTAATGCTTTCTTTTCTAACCGGTTTCAGTCGTTGGCTCCAAGTAAGCTGGGCAATGATTACTATAATAAAGAAATTTCCGGATTCCGAATGATGTCAACAGCTACAGCACCATCTCGGAATCCGCAATAAAAGCAGTGACATGCGCAACAGATCTACCTACCAATGTAGTGGATGCTAGCCCCCCTGCGCAAAACCGTTCACATAGTCCTTCAGGGTAGGACATGTGACTGTGGGACAATGACTCAAAGGGGTCCTCAAGGCTAGATTTGAGACCCTTCCACCGTCTAGTAACACTCCAATCCTCCGAATTTTGCGTAGATGGAACTGAGTTGATAGCCCACATCTGCAAATAGTCAATGGTTAACTTTAGCTCCTACATTCCCAGTCCCCTAAGCTTCGCCTAAGACAAGGGTGATATCAAAGTGATCAACATTTCAAGAGAGACTTGGAAGGCAGCTTTACTTCTAAACTATTGAGGCTCCCTGGTGTAATGTGATACCTCCCCTCCAGGAAATCGAATTGTGCGACTAGGAATAGTTGGCGAGTGAACGCTTGCTTGAGCTCGGGATTTTGTAGATGCAGGGGTCTGATCACTGCTCCTTTCACTTTCAAATCTGTCCGGAAGGTTTGATGGTGACGACTGAAGCTCAAACTCCCCTCTGGATTCCCTCTTGGGAATGATAGAACCGCCAATCCTGAACACGGACCGTTCCGAAGCAACGCGTGATTCGATCGGACCGTTGACTTCAGTGCCACTTCGAGAGCGACTCTGAGGTAAGACAGTGATCCGGCCGCTAAGTTGAGAATGAACGTCATCATTACTTCCCGAGTTCGTTAATGTTCTTGAGATGGTTCGAGGTAAATAGACGCCGAATTTGCCCAAAGGGATACTGAGCCCGTGAACAATCTTTTGTATAGTTAGCGACTGCGCACCCTGGCATCCGTTTAGGATCACTCACGACACTGCAGATTGCCAGAAACCAGACGGTGACATTAACACTTTCTTTCATGTTTGCTACGTCCCACCTCGGTTCATTTCCGTGGTCGGGATTCAACGAATCGATGAACTCTAGTGTGATATATAGGTAGAAAATGGCCGAGCATCCAATTGGGCCAAAGAATCCCATGAAAATGGCCTGCCGTACGTCCTCGATTTGTGGGATCTTGTTGTGCAGAGCTAAGACGAAAGGGAGGCGCCTAAACAAGAGTATTAAGATTCCCAGAGGAATTAGTCGATATACAGGAATAACGTCGTTGGTGATGAAACTACGCCACGGGCAGACCGCCCCATACCACATGAAAATGGCGACATTGAGCAACATGTCGATTGTCGGCTGCAGGGAGCTGTAGTTACATCAACAGATTAGCGCATCGTCTCATCGGCACCACAAAATGAGATAGATTTAGTATCAAGGCGTACTATACTTGAGTCAGCAGATGTCGTGAAAAGATACTCGAAATGAATAATTAATACCAACCTCATCGAGCGTTTCCAGGCGGAACCAGTCATCCCACGTAAAGGCATTCCCGGCTATAAAACAAGCAAGAATGTCATCACTACCGATCATCCCACAGGTGCCAGTGATGAATAATGCCAATGAGAAGGCGAAGACCAGAAAGTTTTCGCGGTCCACAAACTTGCGTTCCTCACAGTAGTGCAGTAGCTCTTTTGCGATCCAGCCTACGGCCGCGCCGTATATCACACTTAGGATGATTGTGTAGCCCCAGGTCTCTCCAAACCATAAGCCAACTGCAAGACTGGCACCTCCCCGCTCTGCGACCCCGCCGTCACCAACATATTTGATAAGATATAAAGCAAGAAACAGAAAAGGGTAACCAAGTCCGTCATTGGCTCCAGATTCGGCGATGATGATCTTTTGAAGCTCCTTTGGGAGGTTGTGGTCGGCGAACTTCCCCTTGACGATAACGTTTGACAAGACGGGGTCAGTCGGAGTCACGCAAGCTCCAATGGCAAGAGCATGGAGAAATGGCAGGTTCGGTATAAGAGCCCAGACTAACAAGCTTGTGGCCAACCACATAGCCGTCATGAGGGGCCCAAGAAGAAGAGCTAGTGGCTTCCATTCGCTCCTCAGGTAGCGGCTTGGTAACTGGACGCCTGCAAGGACAAGCTGAATACCGAGGACCAGGCGAGTAAACTGCATAGTAATGGAGTCCACGGATTCTATGAACAGGAAACGGTCAATAATTACCCCTTTAGGCCAAAACCACGAGCTGATCGGGAGCACTGGCCCTGGACCATGCCTCTGGGGGTATATCATGCTTATAGCTAGGCTTAGACAGGAAAGCTGCACTCGAGCCAAAGGGGAAACGAGTACGCCTCGACATCACATACCCTGGGATCCGGCATATTCTAACGGTCGGATAAAATTGGTAGCGTGCGGCGAAAAGGCTACACCAGCCAAGAGAGAGATGACTAAAGGTCCCATCAGCCCTATGCGCCTAGAAATCAACGACGGCGAGGACCTTGTCTCGCTCGGTAACTTACGCGCCTCCGACAAGTAGTAGTTCTCCTTGAGAAGATACGACACCAGACCGAACAATGAGATCCAACCCCCCAGGACACCGACAATGATGTTGAAATTTGTGAGGGCAAGAGCCGGCATCTTGGCTTTGGCAGGTAACCAGTACGCAGAGCGTCACAAGAAATCAGGTAGCCCCCGGGTCGGCCTTACAAGAAGGCAAAATAGGTACACGATGGCAAATCGGTACGTATGAAGTAGGTGTTATTGAAGCATCTGGACGTCTTGAACTTGGGGGGCACGATGCAAAACCCGCCACTTTGAAAGAGAGTACGAGCTTTGAGGTCAACCAAGGACCCGCTAAACAAAGGTTCAAGCAGCTAGTCTGGGAGTTTAAATCGATTTCTGGAATGATTCGGCCGCTGTGGAGTTTGTAGAACGACCAATGAATAATGCCTGTCCGGGTAAATTACCTAGCAACAGCTCGGAAAAGTATAGGAGGCACCTTAAGGTATGAGTTATGTTGGTAGCGAATTCCCCACCTCTCTGTCTCTATGTCTCTGCTAGCTCGATCAATGACTACCTAGGTACATACTTTCTTTTTTCTTTTGCTTATCTTCCAAGCGCTTGGGCCGGCAGAGCCGCGACCTCTTGGCGTGTCTCCTTGCATGGCCGTCACGAGCAAAAGAAAAGGTTGAAGCTAAGGAAAGTTCTCGATGAGACAGCGACAACGCACGACCCCTCCTTCGATCGAGGTACCTCGAAGCAGATGATAACTACATGTATGGACTATAGTAGATTTGCGTGTAGTATCTATCAGGTATCTAGCTACAACGAATCTACTCAAGACTTGGAGTCACACAAGATAAACAACCGCAATACTGCAATGCAACATGAATCAATATACTTTAGGTAATTCGGTAAAGTTAATTGATAAAAACCTTCAGATTGTTGACTTGGACTTTGGGACTATGCTCCTCGTATTTCTGCAACCCTATCACGACGGGAAAGTTCGTAGGTAGCACGTGTAATCAGACGGATACTGTAGACGAACCATCGCTTTGGGAAGAAAAAAAAAGAAAGAGGGAAAGGGTATCTGCTCATCACTTATGCGTACAGATGAGATATCAAAAAAAGAGCTTTGCTTTCACTACCTATTCTTGCCCGGACATCAGCGGACATATTCCAAACAACACGGATAAGAGGAACGCTCCATCAAATAAATGCCTTCCCATCCACCGATTGATGATTGCCCTGCAACACGTAATAAGAAACCACGTTCAACTGAGCCTTTTCATAGCAGCCTGTGTAGCAAGCTCGTCAGCTGCATTATTCCCGATGTCGGTTGCGTGTCCCTTGACAAATTGGAAGTACGTTTTGGCGCCTGCTTCATCCCGCGCGTCTATCCTGGCCCGAATGGCTATGACGAGGTCCTTGTTCTTCACATCTTCCTTGGTCTTCGTTTTCCAGCCGTTGTTGCCCCAACCCACGTACCACTCCGTCACGCAACTGATACAATATCTACTGTCCGAGTGAATACGCATGCTCTGTTTGACCGGGACGATTTCCAAGGCGCGGAGGATGGCCGTTAACTCAGCTCGTTGGTTCGTCTGCAATTCGCCACCGAGCCGTTCCGACACGTTCCTGTGCGACGTGTTAGTATAGTACCTTTGCTATCCGTGGTGAATATGCCAACCTTGGGTCATTTGCACCAAAATATACACCAACGCCGGCAGAGGCTCCTAGCTTGCCATTACCACGACTACTGCCGTCCGTCCAAACCTGCGTGACATCAAGCTCTTCCTTGACCGCGGCTCTCTTGCTCTTCTTGGATGGAGGCTCGGCTCCTTCATCCTGGATTGCCTCCTGCGCGGCCTCGTCCCCGTGTGTCCGAATGTACTCCACCGCCTCGGCGCGAGTAGGAAATTTCTTGAATTTTGGTGCCTTGGACCCCTTAAGCACAAGCGAGGCACTTTCCCAGTCGGTGTAGATCCCCGGCTCCCGCCCTCTTGCTATAGCGTAGAACTTCTCCTCGCCGTCGGCTGCGGATGGCACCTTTTTTCCGGCAGCGTAGGCCACGGCATCCTCGCGGTTCTCAAAGGCCCTGACTGTGCGAAAGGCGTCAGCATTCGGCGTTATCACGCACATGTCGCCTATCAAACGTACATAGAGCGCCAGCGAATCCGGCGGTCTGCTCTTGGCATTCTGCGTAGGTTAGGTAAACGCCTGGATTGAATCCGGCACGTACAGCGTAGAACTTCTGGGCTTTAGGATCGGCTTTGCGTTTCTTGTTCGTCTGGGCGGGCTGCGAGACGGGCTTTGACGCTTGGCCCTTCTGCGTACTCCTCGTCGGCATGATGAATGGTGGCAAGATGGGTTGTAATGTCGATTAATTGTGGCAGCTCTCTGGCCCATATCAAAAGTCGAAAATCGACGCTATGGGGAAGGAGTGATAATTGTTCGAAACACCGGGCTTTGTTGATGGCGACGGAGAACGTGCGGTACGCCACCGCAGAGTGAAAGGCGCGTAGAAAGCGGCAGTAGGGAGGGTCAAAGAAGGACCATTTTCATTGACTCGTCACAAATGAGAGTCGGGCCAGGTCAAAGGTGGCTTCCGTTCGCGTCAAATATCATGCCTCCTTATGTTCCCATGCGCTGCAAAAGTACTCGGTGGGGAGTTTTGGAAGGCTCGCCAGTCCTGCGCAATAATCAATGCCCATTGCAAGGGATTCCCGCAAGGTCTCGGCACAGACGCAACCGATAAGATAAGGTCGCCCTTGCCGAGCCAATTTGGGTTAGCTGACTAACCAGACCCATCAACCCCCTTTTTGGACCTACCTTGTATGCATTACCCCCGAGAACTACATGAACCTTCAAGAACCAGCCAGCTACAATGCGACACGCACATTTCACCATAATATAGTCAGCTGCTAATAAACATTTCTTTACTCCTCGCGGCTGCCCAGAGGCACAGAACTATCAGGCTTATGGCTAACTTGTCGAATGCAACGCAACACGAGGCAACACGATATGCCTAAGATGCCTCAGGTATGATCGAATAACATACAAATGCTTCCACGCCCGACTCTTCCACAATGCCAATTTCGACAAGAGGACTACCTAATTCCTGTACTTGCCTCAAGCCAAAGTCTCTATCAAGAAATTTCATGCGTGTAGATGCGGGTCGACAATCAAACGTTCAGCATCGTCTGTCTCCCACTCCCATCCTAACATACTCCAGTTCAATTCCTTGCGCCAATGTAGCCCAAGTCCTTGACCTCCTCCACAGGAGTTGTTCCCGCACTGTGAATAAATGCCACAAACGTCGTGACCGCGGTCCTCGGAGCTCATGCCACCAGTTAATGGCATGCGGTGACGGAAGACGATTCTGCCCATTCGGGAATGCAGTATCGCCATAGCGCACATTATACAGGGCTCATGCGTCATGTATAGCTCCAGTTCATGGCATAGATACCCATCGGGGCATGGGTGCTCGGCGTCGAAGACGATTTTCTCGTCGTGAAGTAAAGGTTTATCTTGGAAAGTCTCGAAATCCATAATATCATGTCCTGAGCTTGACCGATTTTCAGCCCTGACTAGTTTCTGGGCCACCATGCTGATGGCTCTTAGTGCAGCGTGGGCCATAGGGTTTCCGGTGCGGCCAGTCTTGTCCTGTTGATGCCAGCGAGCATCAGCTGCAATCGCCACGATCTGCGTCGTCTCTTTATCTTCGGTGACTGGGGTAAAAGAATTTGAATCTTGACTACCCGTGCGCGACTTTTGGTTTCTTGCACCAGTGGGCATAGTCTCGGCGGCTTGAATTGCTTCGACGGCGTTGTTCTCAATAGGAGAATGGCCGAGGCCGCTACCACTAGCGGATGAGGTATCGCCTTGAAATCCATCGTCGTTCGCGAGCTCCGGACTGGTTGGGTTCGTTTGCGTCTCGTCCGCCTTTGGGTCTTCCTTGGCGGTAGCGGCTTTTGCGGTGTCGGCCTTTCCGGGGACCGTCCGCTTAATGATTACGGCGCCGATGGGTTCTCCAAAGCCGGCTTTGTGCGACTTCTTGGCGATCTGGTGGGCCAAAGTCATCCAGACGGCGGCATCACGAGAGACAGCAGATGTAGTCCGACAAATGTTGCTAGGATGGGGACCAAGAGGATTGTTCTTTCGATAGACAGTCTGCCAGAACTGCTGTGACCACATGTTGGCCTGGACCTGGGAAGTTGGAGCCAGCAGAGGAACCGGAATGATCCCCACGAAGATGTCATCCCTAATGCCATCAACAGTGGCGAGACCTCTCAAAAGTTCATCGTACGGCATCTCATCCTTCGGACCAAGTAGAATATAAAGCCAGTTGGACTTCCCAGTGTGAATCACCCTTCCATTTCCTTCATTCATGAATTCCGCCTTGAGGTGGGGAGGTAGATCAGCGGGTTTACAGCACCGGCGCAGGTGAGGAAGGTTCTTAGCCGCATCGTCACCGGCCAGGGCTCGGGCAACACTGGCAGGACCAAAGATTAGCTAGGTACAGGGACACGATTGAAAATTAAGTACTTACGTCACAACATCATTGGTAAGGCGGGTAGGTGCTCGGGTGATGTAGGCAAGACCTAGAGAGAGGTTCTCTCGTAGCTCGAGCGTAGTCTTGAGAGGCACAAGTGTTCCTAAATCAATATTCGGAGGAATAAGCCGTCTGGAGACGGGGTCGAGCGTCTCGACAACTTGATTCATGGAATCGCTCATAGCGGAGACCTTCAGCAAGGAGACAAGGCGACAAGTTGAATCCGATGTCGTGAGAGAAGTGCCGAAAGTGTGATGCGAGCGCAGAAAAAGCCGTGCTTCAGTCGAACAAGGCGAGAAGTAGGAAAGGCGGCAGAAAATGTAAGTGCCTGGGTGATGGCAAAGATGGTTAGATCAGGTGTAATGAGGAATCCAAACCGTCATCAAGAAGATCGGGGACCGAAGCATGGCGCCAGGACGATCAATGTTGATGGTAGATGAGGTGGGATCAAGCTGGGGGGCAACAGGTAGGTGGATTGGGTAGTTGGAAGGCAGGTAGTGCTGGTGCGTATAGAAGAATAGGTTAGATGGAGGAGCTGGAGTCACAGTTGGAAAGGTTGACGAGGTTACGTGTGGGTGACCAGGAAGGCGCGCAGGTCAAAAGGAAAAAAAGACAAAAAAATACCTACTCCTTCCCATTTGAAATGGGAAACAGCGGTTGCTAGGGCGGCAAAGCGAGTTTTTCCATCGCCACGGTGCACGAGATTCTTGCACAGCAGTTTCAAGTTCCCTTGCCGGTCGTTCTTCCAAAGGGAAAGAAGCAGGTGTTAACAAGAGAGAAAAAAAAAGAATATAGCAATGAGCCTGTACGTCTGTACCTGAAGCAAGATAGCTTATCTCTTATCTTATCGGAAAGATCAGCTGCATTAGGTACCTATACCTGGTATTTATACCATGTTACATTTTATTATTTTTAAATTAATTTTATAATATATATATTTATAAAAATATGTATTTATTATATAAAAATGTTTTAAATGGTTAAAACGCTTTATTTATTAGTTTATTACGGTGTTTATTAATAAGATAGATTGTTTTATGGGTGGGTAGCGGGGTCGGCATAGCACATGCTGGTACCTAGCTCTATTTACAATCCCTATATCGGAGCTGAGATGGTTATTACCATGTACCTAGGTATTTCTTTTACCTAGGGATGCATCATTTGAAGACAAATAATTATTTGTTACTATTGTTACTCAAAACTACCTTTTTGTCATGGCTACATGTATGATAAGTTGCTCTTTTCATCCCCCCGGCCTTCTTGTGAACCACACTAAAACAGTATTCAGCTAATCACATCGTGAATCTTGCAACTAACCCTAAAAGCTAACTCGACCACACTTCAGCTTCAGCCGATAGCGCCGCCAACGAGTCTATATGATATAGCATGCGTACCTAAACTAAGTTCCAGGTATCAGGTAGTGCGCAATCCCTGCCAAGCCCGAAACTCTGCTTGCAGGATCAACCAACATAGCATCCCTAAGGCATTCATGTGCTTCACGGCTAACAGCACCCTCTATCTACCCTCAAATCCCGCAAAGAGGGCTTGTCGAGATGTAACGGCAAAAGCCCCGATTCGTAACCCAATCCTCGGGTTACACACCTCAGCTAAGCTCCTGCAAAGAACAGGGTGATGGCTCAGGCAATGCCTATATTAGCTGAGCTACATGTGCATATAAGCAAAGCTTATCACGAAAGCCGGGGTATTCGTGGGGTTCTTGTATACCCCTAGAACACCATCCCGAACTACCATCCTAAGCTTGCCCACGATGGTGGATGATGGTTGGAGCGATTCAGGCCCCAGGGAGCCTTATCATTTTCCCTCGCATCCCCTCCACGAATACTACGGCTTGCTATCACCCACGTGTGCTTGTCCGCATCCGATCACAAGCCCATACGGGTGTATTAACTTAGGGAGCTTTAGTTCCGTTTGTCATCTCGGCGCCAGATCTTGCTCAGCCAAGATTATGTATGCCGGCCCTTGCAATTTCCCCAGCTTTGGGTTGCATTCTTGTCCAAGTTCCCATGCTATACCAGACAATAGCGAA
The DNA here is from genome assembly GCA_022695795.1 of Biscogniauxia marginata. NCBI lineage: Eukaryota > Fungi > Ascomycota > Sordariomycetes > Xylariales > Xylariaceae > Biscogniauxia > Biscogniauxia marginata. Next base: position 804,566 of record MU404055.1, on the reverse strand, counting down.
TTCCATGCACGGTGGCTATAATGCGATTTCATTTGTTCGTGGCCACCGGCCATTGTGAAAAGTGTTACAGGCCAAAGATTATTCGATATCACTATGCTATTAATGTAGTCCGTTCGAAGTGTGCCTCCTTCCCTCTAATGCAAGCATGCGCTTCGCTCATGCTTACCATCCCCGGAGAGTGAGAGGAAGCTGACGTTGCAGCTATGCTGACCCTGCAATACTTTGGACGTATCTGATAGCCTTTGGAGAACACCGACGGCTGTACTGGTGTTCGAGTACACAAGTCCTCAAGCACTCGAGAGACACGGCCAATGTGATGCCAAGACGGATCTTCGGTGAATCTCGTTTGCGCTACCTCACCAATCCAGCCACGCCGTCTCGGCGTCAAACACAACTGCCTATTATCAACTAGAAGCCAAGACGGGTATTAACTTGAAGATTGAAATGAGTGAAATAAGAAGCTCCAATGAAGGGGTGGGAGACAATAAAAATTGCTAGTTAACTGACAGAGTAGATGAGAGCCTTTCGATGTCTGTAACACACCTAAGTCAAGGTTTATTTTTATTTTTACTGAGACCTATCTGCCTATCATAGTCAACTCCGAGGCAACATAGTAAGGTAGTAGGTGGTAGTAGTAGCAGTAATACTTATGTACTAGTGCTAGGATAGGCGGAAGTCTCTCTCTACCTACCTAAGTACACCAAAAATCAAGACGCAGTCATCAAGGTGGCAGAGAACGCCGCGGGTGCAGTTGCCCGAGTTGGCACTGATAGTCCCGAAGACACACGACGGATAAGAGGTGAGGTATGGATGAAAACAAAAAGACTCACCCTCACCTACAGATTCAATACTTAAGGCTCGGTCCTTGCCTGATTACAACTGTCTCAAGTGGCTGTCGAGCTGTGACATTCTATCAGACAAGGGAATTGCCTCAAATCCAATTTACGGACGAAACAGAGCTCGAGCCAAGAACTATTGCCTCACTGTTGTTTCCGCACTATTTATATCAAATCAAAACAGAGCTGGGATTCACAAATCGGCGGCTTGGCTTCTTCGATTTCGAGACCTGCCAAGCTCCAACAGTTGGGCCGAGCCTATGAAGAGATAGAGGTCCCAAACAGAGCCTCAGCACACTAGGCCGAAGACGTGTTCACATTGTGTCTCGATACTTTGCAGCCCCGGCGGGACTTGAATGATACATAAGCGACATCGTTTCTCCCCCCGTGGATAGGGTGACAGCTTCCAGCAGAAATAACATCGGAGGTCCAGTATTACTGCAAGTGTGCGTCGGCAAAATCGGAGATGACGTGAAAGAGGCAAAGTCGAAAGGTCCGAACTATTTAGACTTGACTTTAGAGCCCTTTCGAGGAGCGGCTCAACCAATCGCCAGAGCCGCTGACCAACGGACTCAACCACCACCAACTGCGGACGGAGGTACCAAGGTACCCGAGCGCACTACTGAGCTGACTACTGCAAGGCCCCCCGTCGCCCCGCTGCAGGTCGGCGCATCATTGTGCCCTAAAATATTTATAGAGGGCCCTGCTGGAAAAGGACCTAACGAGGAGAATCCTACATACATACATCATGACTCCTCGTCTGAAAGTAGCCGGCTCTCTGGTCGTGCAGCCGGCAGACTGCAGCAGCAATTACACGGTCACAACAGGTGAGTTACCTATGTGGAAACCCCTTCAATTTTTCTATTTGTTTTGGGGGTTTTTCTATTTGTGGCCATGAAAATTGAAGGAGAGACCCAAAAAAAAAAAAAAAAAAAAAAAAAAAAAAGAACAACACCCCTCTATCGACACAAAGTTATCTTATCTGGTGTATAAGAGGTAACTCTGCCTTCACGATGTCATGTCGGAGTTAGGTGATCTGCCCAGCCTTAGCCCATTCTACTTCCCTTTCCATTCCACCTTCCATCCTTTCTTTTTCAAATTTTTATGCTGCCTAGTCCCAAACTGTCTCAACGCCCACATCGCATTGGTCACTCCTTCACCCTTGCGCTGCACCCCCGATAATCGGTCATCTGCACTCTACCCACGTTGACGTACCCCATATAATTGTAGTAATTTATACTAACCCAAATCCTCCCAACTCCGCGCAGAATTCCGACACTCTCGTAGACAGTCACAACAATCATCACTAGCCAAAGCGGCGATGACCAATCAGAGGCTTGTCGCAAATACAACCGCTTCGTCTACTATCCCGCGATCTCTACCGTCCCAGTCACCAGCAGCCATAGCAACAGGTTTGAGCGCCGCCTCTTCTGGCGACAGATCCTCACCAACAACCCCGACTTCCTCGAACGGCGACGTCGTAACTGCATCGCAACATCAGCGCAACTCTCCGACATCAGCTCATGGCAGCCTTGGCCCACCTGCGTATCCCGCTTATCTCGCCAATGCTCTGAGAGCCATCGATGATGGCGCCGCCGGCGCCCTTCCTGTCCGCGAACGGCCTGTGGCCAACGACGCTCCCTACGCCAAGAGCATCTCATCCACCGCTCCAGCATCGCCCAGAATGTGAGTGGCTATGATTCTCCTTCGGTACCCGTGCTGCTTCAAGTCGGTTGCTGATCTTTTTTTTCTTTTTTTCGTCGCAGACCTCCCCTCCGACAAAACTCGGGATCCCAAACTCCTCGAGTACGACCGCATGCCACTACGCTCAGTATTCCCGGTATGACGCGGTCGCTCGTCTCCCCTGATGGCAAGATTGCCGACAGAGACGTGGCGGCAAAGCTAGTCATCATCATGGTCGGCCTCCCGGCCAGAGGCAAATCGTATATTACCAAGAAGCTTCGAAGATATCTTGCCTGGCAACAACATAACACGAGAATCTTTAATGTCGGGAATCGAAGACGGATAAATGCCAATGTGACTTCGCCTATAAAGCAGCGAGCAGAGAATCCCGTGAATACGCCACAGCAGGCTGCAACAATACTGCTGAACGGTATACAAGCGCCCCTGGATTCTCCTACGCAGAATCCACCCTGGTCTCCGGGATTAGACGATGCGAACTCGACTCCTTCGGAGCACACAGCCAAATTCTTCGATCCCAAAAACGCGGAAGCGTCCAGATTGAGAGAAGCAATAGCCATTAACACCTTGGACGAGCTATTGAATTATCTGCTCCTCGGCGGAGGTGCAGTCGGCATTCTCGACGCCACAAATAGCACCATTCACCGCCGGCAAAACCTTTTTCAACATATCAAGGCACGCGAGCCGAAGCTTGGGATACTATTTATCGAGAGTGTTTGTAAAGACCCAACCGTAAGTGTAATAGTCTCTAGGTTGTTAAAGGATGATGCTGATAAACCTAGCTGTTGGAAGCGAACATGCGCCTGAAGCTCTCTGGGCCCGACTACAAGGATAAAGACCCAGTCCAGTCGTTGGCTGACTTCAAGGAGCGTGTAAAAGCATACGAAAGTGCTTATGTGCCCTTGGGTGACTATGAAGAAGAGCACGGGATGCAATACATCAAGGTAAGACACTCTTGATTTTCAAGTTAGAAAGCGAAGACTAATAACCCTTGAAGATGATCGACGTGGGAAAGAAGCTCACGCACTTTGGACTGGGTGGGTTTCTTAGCAGTGGAATCGCCCATTACCTTTCGTCGTTCAACCTGTCGCCGAGGCAGATCTGGATCACCCGACACGGTCAATCTGAAGACAACGAGCTAGGCAAAATTGGTGGCAACTCCGATTTAACCGAGCGAGGCCACGCCTACAGCTTCGCCTTGTACATGTTTATCACACAGAAGCGCAAGGAATGGTTGGTCGATCAAAAGAACAAGATTGCACAGTCATCGTTTCCCCCTCTGCCTGGAGACAAATCACCACCATACCCTGAATTGAACGCAGAGCTCGATGAGAAGAATACCTGCGTCTGGACATCGATGTTGGCCCGTAGCATACAAACAGCGCAGCATTTCGAGGCTGACGAGGATTATGATGTCAAACATTGGGAGATGCTCAACGAGCTTAATGCAGGCAAATTCGAGGGCCTCACGTACGAAGAAATTGCCCGGGATCACACAGACGAGTATACCAGGCGGCAGATGGACAAGCTTCACTACGTATATCCCGGGGTTGGTGGCGAGGGGTATCTTCAGGTCATCAGTCGACTACGGGATATGGTCCGGGAAATTGAAAGGATCAAGGACCACTTGGTGATCATTGGTCACCGATCGGTCTGTCGGGTTCTGATGGCATACTTCATGGACCTCACGAGGGACGATATTGCTGACCTGGATATGCCACTTGGAACAGTTTACGCCATTGAACCTAAGCCCTACGGGATTGAATTTCACGCATATAAATACAACGAAGAAACGCAGTCGTTTGAGGAGCTTACCGACTACAAGCCCCAAAAGACAGTCGACCGAAGCGCGTGATGTAACATGCGACAATCAATATCTTAACTACATTGTACATTACGCACTCTGTTTTCAAACTCGGCGAGCAGCGGCTTTCTCTCAGAGGATACCACAGAGAGACGGTTGACTGGATTATATTATGATGGGCCATTTCGACTATGGTACTGGAGAAGCCAGGCTGCCTGGCTATTGCTTTCCGGGGTTTTCGGGTTCCCGGGGAGATCATGCACGATAATTTTATGACGATATGTTCGCTCAGCTTTGCGACGGGACGCCTCGAGAAAGCTTGACGGGCCGTTATCGCCCGTTCGTTTCAGGGGTTTGACTACAAGCAGATAACCCCACGTGCGTTTCTTAGATGGATACGTCCTAATAGAACTTGTAGACTACCAGCATGAAATTCTAGGTAGATTCTTCATAGATTTGCTCGCAACGGCATTATACTGCGGGGTTAGAGAAGACTACCATGTTAGATCGATAAAGTTCTTTAAAGGTCGCAGGGCGTATATAAGAATACGTCGTCTATATATATATATACATATAATAATAACAAGACTTAGCGGTGGATTTACTAGTCTCAGCAGTGAAGAAAATATTCATACTCGTTTAAAGCTATGTATATCTTGAAGTATAACATTAATATACCCATTTAAAGTAGAATATCAAGATGGTAACCCTTGGGTGGCTCGCTGCTGCAAAGAAAGGGTCATGTTTTTTTATATACATGTATACGAACGAGTACGTCTGTACCTACCTAATACGTATTCAATGTTACTTAGGTAGGTACATACGGACATAATTTACCTACGAAGGGCTGTTTTTACGTTAGATATCCTCCCGGCTCCCGAAATGATAAAATAATTATAGGGCAGTCCAGACCCGGCGGTTGATTTACTTATACATAAGTAGGTACATGTAGTAAGTGGTAGTTACATCGAGTAGGTAATGATTACCCAGCTGATATACTTCGGTAACTGTAGACATCACGACTTAACTTGGGCTTTCCGTACAAACATGCATGCATGTAGTTAGTCAGTCGTCCGGGTACGTATGATACCCTATACACCCTTATCACGACCTCCGCTCTTCCCTTATGGTTGTCAGTTAACAACCGAGCCGGGACGGGGGACGTAGCGCACGGGGGAAGGGGGGGGGGGGCTGAAAAGAACGCTTTATAGTATATTTAAGGAAGTTTCATCTAGGTATATTTATATATTTTGGTGAAACCCTCGTGACGTCGTCTGATCGCTGGGGAGAATCTATCAAGGCTAACCGTGTTTTGATGATAACCTGCTTTACCAATGAAGTGTACTACATTCCTGCTCCAAAATTGGTTTTTTTTTTTCGCTCCTTGCTATCATCCAAGGTCACCCAACTTGTTCTCGATAGACACCCTCGAGGGATATCGAGGGATATGGTACGATTATTGCTACTGAAGTGAGCTCATAGAAACAAGTAGCTTGGTTGGGTTATAGGGAGATTGATTCCCTTTTAATTTTAGCCCCTATTATTGTTGTAGACCCCAGATGTGTGGTTGACTCGGAGCCCTATTTAATGATGGCGTTGTCTAAATTCTCAATCATATATTTCTATAGGTCGAAGACGGATGAACATGCTTAGTAGACTTCTAAAGCACCTCAAAGGAACCTGACACATAGCTCTTCTTATTTAAGACACCTCGCGTTTCTGTTATTTCCCTGACAGCTTTCAAGAACACCAGATATACGGACTACAGCGAAGCAACCTACACTATCAGATATGTCTGTCGCGATAAGATTCCATCATCAGTGGTGTTTAGATTTTGGGGCCGCGTATCGGGTGATTAGATCCGTGATATGATTATTTCAAACAACAAGTTTCTAGAGTGAAGTATTGCCTAGATGTATGGTATCAATGATGGAAAATGCTAAACACCCCCCAACGCACATGTAGACACTTACAACTCCAGATATCCCCTCATACAAGCCAAGTAATAAGTATGGGGGAAAATAAATTAAATAAGAACAACAATAAATGTCAGTGAATGCCCTTGCAGAAGAACCTCCGATCCCCGTCGAGCTGGGCCTCGACCCACAGAGGCCACTGGTTGTACCGCCGATGCTCCGGGTCGATCTGGCGGTTTAGGTGCTTGAGCCACCTGAACATGCCCATGTCTAGATCGTGTTCCTTCCGCCTTGCCTGCTGCGAGCTGGCCTGGTGCTCCGCCTCCGTGATGGTCGCCATGACCTGCTTGAGCGAAATCCAGTGAGCGGCCAGCAGCAGGCATACCTGGTTCCGGGGATCTACGAGGCTCTGGAAGTCCTCGTGCGAGATCTGCATCCACCAGCCGCTGCAAGAGACAATAAATAAAAAGGCAAGATAGTCAGTTTCTTAAGTGATATGATCTCTAGTGAACAACCCCTCGGGAAAGGGATAGGGCAGAAGCTCTTGGTCGTGTGTAGAAAGCCGAAGAATTTCCTTCTTGGACAATCCTCACGTCTGTAGATATATATATCTGATGATAAGGAAGAAGAAAGGGGGGAGACAAGAAGGACGTCGTAAAGGTTACTTACTAGTGACTACAGAGTATCTCATACGCTGATGCGGATTTTAGTGCTCGCTGCCTGGACAATCTTAGAAGGGGGCCGGGGGCCGGGGGCTTCTTACCTCGGAACGAAGAGTCGTAAAGAGCCTCTGCAACATCCGACAGGAGCTGGTAATACCCCTCCTCGACTTCGTTCGTGCAGAGCGCCTTTAGATCCGTGATGCCCCTCACGGCCGCATCGGTCCAGTCCCTGCGAATGGGGGGCACGGCTTCCAGCAGAGGCAGCATGGCCGCTAACTGGTCCCCGCCCAGCATGTTGCGAAATAAGAACTTGGCGCCCTTGCAACTCATCTGGACCGCGATGATGACGATGCCCCGGCAGAACGTCATGAACTCGGCCATGCCGTCGTCGAGACATACGGACTGGAACGTCAGCGCGTAGCACGTGGCCAGGAGCGCGTTCCCCTCCTCGAACGTGTCGTTGGCCTTGGGCATGTCGCTGAGGGCCTTCTTGATGGCCCTGATGGCCTTCAGCCGGTGCGCCATGGCAAAGGTCACGAGGCTGGAGTCCTGGCCCATCAGGTCAGAGGCCGCGAGACCCAGGATGGCGTGCATCAAAAATTCGTACTGCCCGGTTTTGTTAGCTTATGGGGGGGAGGGGGAGGGGGGGGAACCCGAGGATGGTGTGTTTTGGCCGCCCACCTTTTGAGACAAGCAAGGAACTTCGTGAGTCCAGATGGACTCGTTGCCCAGCGGGTGGTGCGGGCAGCAAGTCAACAAGAAGTGCTGGAAAAAGCGCATATCTTGGAGGCTGAATAGGGGAATCTGGTTTGATGGCTGATCCCTCGTTTAGTAGCAGATCGAGTGTATGAGGTGCTACCGGGAGGTGGCCATACTTGGTGAGTGATCTGAGTAGTCACTGGATATTCACATCTTAACCCTGACTTTGCACAATGCCCACATGCTGGATGAGTCTCCGGGCACTTTTGGTAGTCAGTTAGCAATAACTAGGTATATCGAGGCCTGTAGGTCTGAGAACCCACTTTGATCCTCCGTCGCTTGCAATTATAACAGCCTCGGCGGCTCTTAGTATGACATCTTCGCTCTAGCCGTGGCTTCTGGGTTGATCTTCCTTTAGCAATCGCGGCTGTCGGCGGTGTGGAGCTTGAAGCGATGAGGCCGTTCGCTGCAGATGTTGAGCCCGAGGAGCCATTGTCGGCAGAGTAGTCGATATCCCCGTCTTGGAGAAAGGCAGCAAAGTCACAGATAGTAGTACTATTGCTTACGGTCATGAGGGGGAGATCGGTTGATAGGGTGAACTCTATTGGATCCATATCTAATCCGTGGCAAGTCTGTAGTGCATGTATGAACCTAACCTGGCTTGTCTGACAGCTGTGGGGTTTGCAACTTGGAGATAAAGCCGGAGACGGTGAAGTAGAACACCCCCCGGACCCATTGATGCCTTCAAGGATGACGGAGGTCCTCAATTGCTAAGCACTCTCGAACGCCCGCTTCTCTGGCTTGGTTAATCACGTGTCGTTGATCGGGGCTGTGCTGCCAGCAATGACTAGTCATTGGTTTCAAGGCTGAGCTGAAGTCTCTTGGCACCCTAGCAATACTAGGTATAAATGGCCGAATGAGTCAGGTGTAAGGTTAGATTGAATCGTTAGAATACGCTTTCTACACGACCATACGATAGCGGCTATAAGCTCGCGTACTCGTTCCACCGGGGGGGATTCTTTCTAATTGGCACTTGTTTGGGTTCGTGACATTTGCAAAGGTTAGGCCCTTACATGTGCTTGGAAAAGTTTCATATCAATATAGACGTCAGGCTTGACTCTCGCAACCAGTCATGTCCATTGACAGAAGATCAAGGTACACGATATACGAGATTGGGTGTTCTAATGAAGAGCCTACAACAAGACAGGTAAAAAACATCTTAGAGGATTCATAACATGTTGAGAAAGCAATGGGAAAGCAATGGCCGTTGACACCAATTAGCAGTCTCTACCAGACATACAGTTGAGAAGGGACAGCCCGACGAGGCAAAAGTTGCATCGCCATGGCCTTGCTACGCCGAGCGAGGTTGCTATCTGTATATATTAATTAGTTGATCATACGATTGTTGGAGCTTGGTTTCTGTGGCGGAAACCTACCTAGGTCTGTTATAGATATCCGCTTTCTGAGATTGATTAGATCTGGGAGGATTCTTAAGAGGCATCCAGTATGGAGCCAGGATCAGAGTCTCCGATTAATCCTCCGAATAAAGTTGTAGGTATTGATCCCTCATCCGATATCCGATGGCGTAGGATCGATAGGCAGCTTAGTTTTGTCCGCATGCCATGCTTGTTTAAACTATTGCCATCGGGTGCATACTTCTTGGCGAAGGATTCGGTAGTTGATATCTGTGTGGAGTTTTGCGGCTAGCAGCAGCAGCAGTAGCAGACTCGGAGACGCTTAAATAACGTGGATCGCACGAAGGCCCCGCGTCTTGGATGATTGTAATGATAGTTTGTAGTACCAATCGGTTCGGGTCGACAAGACTTCGGCCCTTCGGGCAACAGCAGATCAACAACTCTTATATTGCCTGCCGTGTCAGTGTGAGGGTACACACACGTACGAACTGCACTTTCATCAAGGCATTGTGAAGGAAAAAAAAAAAGATAGGTTGAAGCTATGCAGAAATAGTAGCCGACCCTATCATGAAGGATTAGATACGATGGGATCAGAATAGGGGGTGGTGCACTCATAGAAACTTAGTAAATCACTATGTGCTATCCCTGTAGTACTTAGGTACCAAACGTTTTCGCGACTTGACAAATTAGTAGAATGGGAAGGGTATGCTTATCAACTTGGCCATTGTTGCCAGTTGTACTTCGTACGTCCGTAGCGATATCTAAACCCTAGCGGGACGGGACAGGACAGAACATACGCAATAAGCAAGCAGTTTGTTTAAAACCAAGCCAAGCTTTGATATTCGATTGCGTGGAGAGGATCTAGATTCTAGGGAGAGCAATGGACTTCATATGGTCCCAAGCACAATACCTATCTCGACTCGACTCGATATACAGTTTAAATGCTTCGACTACCTGGTGGTCTGTTATTTCTTAAGTATACCATAGAATACGGGTGCCTGTGGGGAGAGCGGTAGGCCAGGGTAGGGGGATTTGTCATTTTGAGGCGGGTAGGCTGATCCTGTGGCGGGAGTAATTTCGCTTCTGGTTTCACTTACGACTCCCGCTGGTCTCCCGTTGCCAAGCGATTTGCTAAGTGACCCGGCAGCCCAGCAAGGTCCCAGCTTACCCCGACATCCGGGCGCCGGGGATGCTCCCACGCAAGAGACTAAGCTGGATAGAAACAAGGCGAGAAGGAGTGGAGATAACCTGAACGGCCTAGAGAGTCCAGACTGGTATAATAGCCCGCATGCCAGCCGCTGGCGCGCAAGCGTCTACGTATGCACGTGGGCCGAAATCAGGCCAAGCCCGGTCCTTTTCTAGTTGAAACGACTGTGGCTTCCGTATTGGAGCGCCCAGGCTTGTTACCGTATTGCTGAATGATGATACCTAATATGAGTGATGATGTGGGCGCATCGCTTACCGACCGTGTTTGCGCGCGTGGCTGGCGCTGTAGTCGTACTTGCTTGGGGCCCAATATCACTCGGAGATGACGGTTTTCATGATTCTCTCCATCGTCCAGAAAATTCCGCACCCACGTGGGGGATGAGGGAGTTGTTTGCGACTTTTCTTGACTTACATACCGATTTATCACGGTAGCATACATATATGTATGTACCTATGTATGTAGTGGCAGCATCAGGGAACTAATGAGAGAATAAAGATAAAAAGAACCCCACAGTAACCTGTTCCCGTATTGTTACTATTCGTTGGTTCGTCCGGCTTTGCAACTGTTCCTGCAGTTGGTTGGTCAGGTCCGGATTCTCTTATTGGCTTTTGTTTTACTCTTAGTACCTAAGGTATTGTACCTGCATCTATGACCAGTTTGAGTGCTGAGCCCGCCATATTCCGGTCCAATGAGGTTTGGCTAGTCAGGGGCATACAGGCTGTATCCACTCAATGATTGGCTGTCAAAAGCTACGGCCTATACTAAGTTGAAGGCGTGCCGCCAACTTGTCGGCGACCCTTAGTTTGCTCACGTAGTAGTACTTCATTCAGGGCGGCTTGGAATCAAGGCAAATGCCAAAACATGCATACGGATGCAACGCTTAACCAAGCAAAAAAAATGGAAACGTCATTGTATACGAAGATACAAAACAGCCCAAATATTCTCCCTTGCCCCCGATACTTTTGCTTCTCTATACTCTCCAGTGTACAAATTTCTGGGTTACTTGAATTAGGTATATACCTAGGCACATTAGACAGAAATGAAGCGGGCTAAATGAAGGACCAGTTAATAAGAAGTACCGTAGAAGTTTGCCAGTCCCTCTTTGTTAAATCGCTATTTTTGGAGCAATGGAATGGCAGAATGGATACATTAATTAGCGTTGATACGAGAAACCTCCCTGTTCCTTTTTTCTTTGTTCCTTTTTTTTGGTCCTTTCTTTCTTTGGCCCCCCAGGGAGATCCGCCCCGTATTTCCAATTCGTTCTTCCAAGGTCTAGCGCTTTAGGTCGATCGGATGACGCTAAAGGACCCTAGTAGCGAATGCTCTGTCGGATCGTCCTTAGGCAGCCCCACCGCCTCTCAACCCCTGTGGCTGCAATCCTTGTTTCAACTGCTATGTACCTACACACCTGTGTTTAGGCGTGTCGGTACCTGGTGATCTGCAGGTACCGTACTGCCAGATGCAAATCGGGTACGTACCGTCTCCTACCACCACCAGATGCGTCCCCCTCTCCCCCTCCCACTAATACCTATCACCACCCTCCTCTCCTTAAAATCTTTTTGTCACCCACAATCACTTCTGTTGTATTCTTCTTCCCGTTGTTTTCCACTGTGAAATATCACTTCCTTTCTTTCCAACCACATTCATTTTAAGGTCGCCAGATTCGACCTCGTTGCCAACGTCTCTGGGTTTATCCTAGTTGTTCTTCCTGTCTAACGCCTACACTGTTGCGTTGTCGTCTAACGATACACATAACACAACACACAGTCCCGATCATTCATTCACACGACCGGCTCAACCACATTCAAGGACACGTCTTGCCAATCTACATCAAATCCGCATCACTCCTTTGCGTCTTTGATAGACTGCGCAGCTGCTCGCCAGGCCTTGCCTACACAACACCACGCAGAGCGTACTAGATCCCCTTGGACATTGGTCTTGTTCATTCCTTCTCCCCTTGACGATATCTGTCGATACGTTGTCACCCCTTACTTGCGAACTGCTGGCACCGCAACATTCATTGAACCAGGAAAGAACAAAGAAATCAACACCAAATCCTTTCAACTAGTCATCGTTATCGATATCTCGTCGAGAGACAAAGAAAATTCTGGAATTGCCTTAGTCACTACTCAAACTCCACTAGTTTTGTACTAAACTACTCGACATGTATTCCAAGCTTAGCGTCGTGGCCCTTTGTGCTGCTGCCTCGATCAAGGAGGTCAGCGCTGGTCAACCCCATCGCCACATGCATCCCAAGAGGGAGATAGTTTGGGCCGCAACCGAGACTGTCATCTTGACCGACTGGGTCACAGTTACGGTTACTGAAGGAGAGGAGCCCACTGATGCCGCAGTTGGTGCCTCAGAGCAGGAGACCGTCGCTGCCGAGGCTGTAGCTAACTCTGCTACCACTACGCCCTCCCCGATTCCTTATGTGTCTAGCACTACCTCGCCTTCAGCAGCTCCTGCGCCGACTACCTCTACAACTGAAGTTGAGCAATATACCACTCCTGTGGCGAGCCCGACCACTCTGGTCACTTCAGTCAAGCCTTCAGCAACAACTGAACCACCTGCTGCTGAATCACCTGTTGAAACTCCCGCTGCAACCCCAGCTGAGAGCTCTTCTACCGATGTCTTGCCAATTACCAACATCCAAATTCCCGCCACCACGTCTACGTACAGCGCTGCACCAGAGTCTACCACTCCTGCGTCAGGCTCCAGCACGGGCAAGCGAGGTGCTGCATACAACGATGCCTCCCTCGTATCCGAGTTGTTGACACTAGGTGGTGACATTTCATGGGCATACAACTGGGGGTCAGACAGCGCCGGTTTGGTTGACACTATCAAGTATTATCCCATGCTTTGGTCTCCCGCTTCTGATCACTCTTCCAACTGGGACCAAAAGGCCACGGAAGCTATCTCCAGCGGCTCCGATTGTCTTCTGAGTTTCAACGAGCCTGACATTGCTGCTCAGGCTAACATGGGAGCGGCCGATGCCGCAGCTGCCCACATCAAGTACATGAACCCTTACGCCGATAAGGCTAGAATCAGCTCACCCGCCATCTCCAGCAGCCAAAACGCGAACCAGGGCATTGACTGGCTTAACCAATTTTTCGATGCCTGCAATGATGAGTGCAAAGTCGACTTCTGCGCCGCCCACTGGTACGGCCCGGGAGGTGAGGAAGGCGCGGAAGAATTCCTCCAGCACCTCAAAAATGTTCACACTGCTTGTGGGAACAAGAACGTGTGGGCTACCGAATTCGCCGCGGAGAGTGGCAGCGTTGATGACTTCATGAAAGTCGTCGTTGAGAAGCTTGACACCGACGAGTACAGTTTTGTCGAGAAGTACTCGTACTTCATGGTCACTGAGGGCAGCCTCTTGGAGTCGGCAACTTCTCTAAGCTCGTTTGGCAAGATTTTTGCTGGTCTTGCCTAGGGTACTCTCTGGCCTGAGAGGGATATCTAGGGCTTGCTTGTACTATGACTTTTTCGACTAGGGCGTCATCTTTGCATTAGGATGGAATTTCAACATTACAAACTTCACTTCTTTTGTACATATTTGAGTTCTACTCGACGGTCGGGGTCTCAGGATGGCACCCGTCTAGGATCTGGTTTTGTCTTTAGATAGGTACGGACAAAAATTTTTTTCTCAAGGATCAACGGTAGATTCATGAGCCCACGAATACAACGGATTGAAAAACAAGACTCTAGCTATACTCATTGGAAAAATCTGCCCGATACCATTTAAGGGAATGTGGTATATGCCATTATCCCGTTGCTCCTTTATTCAGTAGATATCTTAAGGCTCGGGCTCCCATCAGCTGGTTAGTTACAACGCGGAAGGGAGAATATCCACTTATGTTTCTGAATTTCGTAGATATTCATTAGATGTCAGACGGCGGGATCACGCGTAGATGGCACTTGCACGGGGGAAGCGGCCGAAACTGATGGTTGCCCCCAAACTAGGTAGGAGGATCGTGGCTTTACATATTAATACCCCCTCCCCTGTTATTTTCTCGAATTAAGCACCGAGGAACACGTTTACCTGCCTCGAGTCATCGCTAAGCATTAGTTAGAATGTCGCGGGATAAGGGTCTCACCGGGGAAATTGGAGGTTGGTTGGGTTAGGTTATAGGCAACAAGCGGGAAGTAAGGATGATGCTTGACTACCTAATATACAGGATGTGGTCGATATAATATAGAGTTGGTTCGGGAGTGGCTATATCGTGATTTTGCTCTTATTCCTCCCTTCCGTGTAGCTGGACTTGTCTCTGATATAGTATTTTGATATATATATATATCATATCACCTCATATCATATAAGGGGGTTTTTTATTTTCTTTTTCATTCCCGAACTGCGTGCACCGGCCCGTTAGTTGGACTGGCACATGATCAGATAATTCTTTGATGTAGATAAGACTAATCACTTATCCAATCGAATCTCGGGCTCGCGCGGGTGAAGAGGGTTGATCCTAGGTAAGTTGGATAAGTATTAGATGAAGATGAGGTGTGAGGGTCTCTCCCCACAACATCTCTTCTTCCTGTGGATATATATATTTTCTTCTTTCTTTTTTCTCTTTCGCTCTATCCCCTTACTTTACGTGCTCATTAATGTCGGTAATAACAGTACCATTCCTCACCAGTTCACGGAGATATATAATCTATAAACTCGGAGTGTATGCATGTATATAATATATATACTTTGTTCACCTATATCCGCCTAGTGTATACAAGATCATGGAAGAGTTCGTCTTCGCGTGGCCTGACTTATCGACTATGTAGCTGGCTGCTCCTCGAACGCTACTAGTTGCCCTTTCTGTAAAATTATGGGATGGTGACGATAATGACAATGATGATGATGATGATGCTGATCTCGAAACCATCCCAGCGCTAAGTTCTTATAATACAAGAGATTAATCGGAAAATTATAAAAGTTAGAAGAAGAAAAAAAAACTAAGCTCAACTTCCGTCTCCTCCGCCGTGACGGGGCGGTCGGATGTGCGCGACGTCCGCCGTGACGACCGCGGCTATGTGGCCCTTCCCCGGACCTTCCTCGGCGTCGCCGAGGTCGCCGCTTCCCAACGTCTGCTCATCTGCCATGTTACTGTTGGTCCTAGAGGGCCCCACGAGGGCCACGTCGGACGCGACGTTCCGGAGCGGGAAGGCCGTCACGTCGACGTCGTCGTGGATGCCATATTTCGAGCTCATGCGCCTAAACTCCTCCTCCGGTGTCTGCATGGCTGGGGAGGGATTGTACGTGCGGCTCGGCACCAAGGTCATAGGAGGCGTGGAGGAGGATGCGGTGCCTCCTCCCTCGGGGCTGCCGCCCCCGTCGCCTATCGAGAGCTGTGGGGGGTAGGTGGGATTCTCTGAGCCGTCCTTCGTCCCGGGGTTGTCTGTTGTCGTTACCCACTGGATTACGATGGCGGAGAGGAGGACTGTCGGCTAGAGTGTGAGCTTAGATGCGCAATGTACTTCCTATCTATAATCAAGGCCCCTCCTCATATGTTCCGTTGCCGTATGTATGGGGACACTTACTGTCGGAGTTACAACACATCAGACATACCCAGCCTGGCTCGCCATCGAGGGCCATGAGGACGGTAAGGTTCCTGGGATATTCTGAGCGCGTGCGATCAAACAGGCGAGGACTCAGGACAGCAAACTTACGCCACACTAAACATAGTGGTACATAAGGTTCCAATGAACGTCTTCATTGCCACTGTTTGTAGCCTAGGAGTTGACTTTGTCCGAGGGAAGTTCCTGAAAGAGTAAAGGCCTAGGTTGAATGGTATTAGCTGCCTGTAGTTGTTGTCTTCTTATTTAGGACTAACGGCCCATACATGATGATAATGGCATAAGGAATAGCACAGTAAGGTAACCCTAGTATCAGAGTGAGCGAGGCCTCTTATCAAGGATATTGGAAATATATACGTTTACCAGGACATCGAACGCAATCAGGAATCATGGTGAAATTCTTCATGCCGATGATGCATTCCCCATTCTCCATTCGGGTGATTCGGCTGTGACAGTTTAGTCGACACTGGATTCAAAGTCATCCAACCTTACAGGACACTTACTAGACAAAATTCAGGATGCTTATAACCACGTATATAGCTGCGCAGCCGTTAGTTAAAACAACCCGAGCGCATGAATAGGGGGAGGGACTATAAATGAACTCACTGAGCAACCCAAACGAGTTGAAGATATACAATTTCGATTGTAAGCGTCCTCTGGTACCCCCTTGGATAATGAACTATCACACATCATGTCAGAGTTCCATACTACCAGAGGCAGGTGACAATCCGTACCGCTTTCTCAACGAGGAAGAGATATATCAACTATAATCCCTGTGAGCGCGAACCCTCGAAGACAAAGTGATGTGTAGAGTTTGCCCACTATCTAGTCATCTTGTCAGCTAGTGCTGTCCGTGTCGACTAGTTTTCTCCCGAGCGGAACACTAAACAAACTTTTGTTGTCATATAGCAAGACAGGCATAGGAATAGCGCTGCCGAGCAGACACTCAGGCTCGAGTTGAACCCCACTCCGAAGTGTAGTATGGCGGTCACGAAGACAAAGATCCACGAGTCGACCAAGATGGCGTATGCCACTGCGGTAAGCAAAGAATATCTCGTTAGCATTTAACCCCGTCACCTGGAGGGTGGTTCTGCGGACTCACGCCATACGATGAAGGGCAGGCGCCTCCATGACTTTACCGCAAGGGATCTCTGGGCTAGTCGTAATGGTCAATACTCTATTCGGGTTAGGACGTCTAGGGTGTGGGGGACGAGGATGACGAACTGATGAAGCACGACAATACTGATATAGAAGTCACGGAAAGGACGATGCTGCTGATATCTTCGGCAACGGGCCCAGGAGACCGCTTGGACAACACGGCCCCTCGGTCCAAGAGAGACGAAGCCATCATGTCTTGAGTCGATATGAGCTTGTAGAAGAGAGCTCACGAGAGCCTCACGGCCTGAAGAGTGTTGAGAAGTGAGATGGAAGGAAGCCATCAAAGTAGGATCGTTTGTTGTGGATGAGGTAAAGTTTCCGAGGTAAGTCTAGAGTACTATATACTACTTGGCGCCAGGCTGCCTCGTTGGGATGGTTTCGATATGCTAGCATCAGCTAGAGGTCAGTCGGGATTAGAACTCGGCAACTGGAATGTATTACCTCCCCCCCATTTCTTGGCCATTTCTGTATCAACCACGCGGCCACCTGGGATTACGGAATAACCACCATCGGAAATATGAACCCGGGAATTTATCAGTGATCTGCCTTAGGGGTGGCGGACCTTCGAGGTAAGGAAAGGTTCCCAGGAGAAGAAGGGAAGAAGGGAGGGAATCAAAGTTTAGCACTGGGAGACGTTCTCGTCTTGACTTGTTAGTGCCGAGTATCTAGCTGGGACAGGATTTCATACTTCCGGAAGCCTAAATACCGCTTCTATGAATAAGTTAAATACAGCCAACATGCCTGGCTCACATCTCATGGTGCGAAGTTTCTTTTTTCCTTTCCAAACGATCGGTATGCCAAGTAAGTATAAACGCTGAAAGAGAACCGTATATGCTTAAGAGTTTTGAGACGTCGACAGAAGCCAATTGTCCAACGTTGAGTTCTTACTCGTTAACATCGGCACGACTTAACATAGGGTTGAGGGGGGGAACGACTGCTTCTCCCATTATTAAGGTGCTAAGCCAGCAACACCATGCCGTGAAAACCCACGGTAGGCGACAGGGCATCCGCCCTTTGCACGCCAGCTACCTACCCACAGGAGGCCGGTACTGTCTCCATACGATGAACGCGAGATATTCCGAACAAGCCGCTAGGCAGTGGACGGATGATATCAAAAGCCAATATAAGAAGACGGGGGTTATCTTGATCATGACCACGAAGAGATGTTGTTCTCGGAGGGACACCCTTGCCAGCAGCCCGGTGCCTCCGTATCACGGGAGATCAACGGCACAGATAAGTGCGGAGATAGAGACAGAGAGTTTCGCGGACGAGGATCTAATCTCGTTTATGGTGGGAACCTCCCGCTGCGGACTGATGACCGCATCTAGATGGATGGGGGGGCTTCGCACCCGACACCTTGGTCGACTCATGGACTTGCAAATAAGCTCTCGAGATGCATCTAACCTAGCGCATGAGATCCTCCGGGAGCGGCGTGCTAGTGAAGATCGGGGAAGTCAGTCTGGCATGGTCATTTTACTTGTGTCGTATTCGGTCTCGAGAGGATATCTATGGAAAGAGTGGCAATACATGGAAGCTCAAAGTCTGGTACCTAGATAGATTCCTGAAAGGAAGTGAAGTGGTCGTGGACTTACAATGGGATTGTGGGGTGCTTAACTCCAAGTAGGCGGCTGAGAACGACGGGCCAATGACATGGACCGAGCTGTCTCCGTCTTGCCTAATCTAGGTAGCTTAGGTAGGTATAGGTTTCGATGTCAATTGTATTCTTCAGCGTCGTAACACCCCTGGGATATGAGTTTTTAGAAAATTATGTATAACAGATACCTTAGGTAGTTTTCGTCTGCTTATTGCATTTCTGTTGATGCTAAACCATGCAATATATACTCATTGGTATGTTGCACCTCTCGCCTTTTACTAGAAAATATAAAGCAACAAAATCTCATCGCTGAATACCGGCTCAATGAAAGGCTGCGTTGGCCGCATACCACTAAATATGTAACGCCCGACGCCAAACAATGCATTCCCGCTTGCCATGTATATCCCTTACTTGACCACCCATGATTCACCCCTGACGATATATAGCCCCCTCCCTCTATCTACCTGGGCAGGTAGCTTGCGATCCTCGACCGAACCATCCTGATACCCTAGTTTGCGACTGTATTAGTACAATCAAATGCATTGCTCATTATATCCTCCGTAGTTCGTTTTGTACCTCATGGATTATGCGTAGGCTATATATATCATATTTAGGTACTCTGCATGAAGTGAGCATGTTCGTGGTTGTCGACTAGGGGCTCGTCGACCGTGTAGTTCCTGGTGATGGTGCTCGGGCACGGAGATGTAATCTCTCACGCATTCGCTCCGTGATTCTCGAATGCCGATGTTCATCATCGGCTCCACCATCTTGTTGTGATTGCCGGTATTGTCGCAGAGCTTGGATACGCTCATCGACGGACGCATGGCGTAACCTATTCCAGTCCAATAGTCGTGATCTACGTCGTCTTTGTGCGTTGTCGGCATCAAGTCCGTCACCATCGACTGGGACTTGTAGGCTATCAGGTGTAGTACCATGCTGACCCCCTGCCGGAGGGGTTTGTTGACCGTCGACTAAAACATCCTGACCTGCTTCCCCATCACCTGCCTCTTCCTGAGGACGAAGGTCGAGACGACTAATCGAGAGTTTCTTAGCAATAATCTCACAAAACCCATATATAGAATGATTACTTACCATAATGGGCAGGTTCCAGAAACGTTAACAAGCCAAGGATCGACGCAAGTCGGGTGGAACTTGTGATTACAAGGTAGCACTCTCACGTCTTCTCCCAATGTGAACTCTTCTGTACAGATTGCACAATCGAGATGTTCATCTCTGGGTTCCTCTTTCTTCTGAACTTCTTGAACCGCAGCAGTAGCAGTGACGTCTCGAGATGTAGGCCGAGCCACTGCACTACTCGCAGCTTCTGCAGATGAACTTGGTGCATCTGCGGCGTTGGGTAAGTTATAACCTCGCACTTGAGAAGTTGGTGACTGGCGGTCTGCAGAAACGCTTTCAAGCTCATTCTCTGCATCGGGCTTGTCGGACGGAGTGTCACCAAACTTGACGATGGGCAGAGTTTCGAGAACAGCTCGCGCAAGTCCTTTGGCCCTACTTTGCCTCGGCCTCCCACCAACGCTAGCCCTGGGACCGTATCGTTCGGGATGTCGGTGGGCCCGGATTGCGCCGGTGGCTATGATAATTAGGAAAAGCAGAGTGATCAGCCCCGTAATACTATAAAGGATGCTCATGGCAACGGCCGAGTTGTTCCCGCCCTGCTGTTGGCTTGCCCTATCAGATTCTGTCGACGTATCATTGCCCGCAATTCTCGCCAGAACAGTCCCAGCGGAGACCGACGTTAGATTTCTCGTCTCCCAAGCGTCCTCTCGGCTAGTCATGGTCCAGATGGATCTGAAGACGAGGTTGGAACCACCAAGAGAGCAACAAGACCCGCTAGTGCTGAATAGTAGTATGGCCTGCGGTCTATTGCGCATTACAGCGTTGAGCATGTCATCGGGCGCGATGTAGGAATTATCGTCATTCGAGTCGCAAGACATGAAGGCTATGATGTCCGGGTCGAGGGTATCAAAGTTGGACCGGTCCACGATGGCCATTCTGCCTTGCACATCATACGCCTAACACCATTATCTTAGTTCTGGCACGCCAACGCAATAGAGAGCCGAAAATAATTACGCTGAAAGAAACCTGGTTGGACTGATTCAACCCAGCTTCTCCGGTCAAAGGCGCGACGCTGTATTCGTAGGGCAGCGGGGACGATTCATCGCCGGTCAAGGAGAGGGTCATAAGGAACTGGGTCAGGTACTCGGGAACGCTCTGCATGGAACTTGTGGTGGCTTCATCGGCGAAGGCGACGGGAAGGACAGAAGCGAGGCCGAAGAGGAAGCAGGCCGTCCTCGTGACAGCGGCGACGGTCGACATCGCCATGACAGGTTGGAGGTTGGCTTTCACACGATCGGCCGGCGGAAGTGCAATAGCTGGAGGGAAAAGATAGAGGCGCAGAAGAAGGCCTGGTGGGATGTGGTCAAACCTACCGAGCCAGAAAGCTGGCGCGGGCGCATCTCAGGCAATCTCAGGCAATCGTGGCTCGGGAACAGGACATTGAGACCGGGGGACTCTCTAGGTAGCGTTTCTGTCGGTTCTTGATCGACGACAAGCAACCGTGGCGGGCGGCTGTACAGATGGGGTGTTGGTCTCGACGCAGGAGAACAGAGGGCTCAAGAGATCAGTACTTTATCAGGTTGTTGGAATAAGCAGGACGGTTAGCTCGGATGCGAGTGAGATGGCCGGAATTCTGGTGGCAGCAGAGGTGGGAGTGGCATGTGGGGAAGAACGGTTGCGATGCGACAGAAGGGGTCAGGGTCAGGGTCGGATTTGCATTTGCGTTTGCATTTGCGTTTGCATTTGCCAGAGGGCCTGGGTTTGCCAAGATTTGGAATCCCAAGCAGATGTCCATGACGCCAAGACGCCCTTTTTGTCCGCCCCTCCCTTGTCCGTAACATGAACGGTGCAATCATGACACTAACCTCCTCAGCTCTCGCTGACTATTACGCTTGGCCAGCCCGACGCCTATCATCTCGGTGTGGCAGTGTAAATAAATGCAATTATTTAATTGTCAACTGACATCACCTATGCATGCCAAGTACGACATGCGATATTCTCCCGTGTCCAACAGTACGGGTGTCGGAGTTGAAGAATCATCTGTGATATGTACCTGCACAACATGAAGTTAATGGTGGGCTAGCAGTGTACTTGTCATGAGACGGACATGGTTTTAGCAACACCCTTCTTTTAAAGCGGGAAGAGAAAGCTTAGCATTGTCCAATGGCAGCTCGTCTCTTACAGCTATGAGGTAGTTTTAGTAATTTAGTAACATGTACCTCAAGTGCCTCATTCCATGTAACATACCTACCTACGGTTTACATGTATCAATGATATACGTCAATACCCGAAGCACTTGTGTTTATAGTATACTTTTAAAGAATGCAAGTCGTTCTAGAGCGGCCGATCTATAGCTTGGCCATGTTTCTATCGGAGTCTAATAACTAGGTAGGTTAAGTCCTTTCTGCTTACCTGTTGTGTACATAGTTATTTAGGTGTATTCTCTGCTTACCAAAGGTACCTACCTACCTATTATACATTACGCAAGTACATATCGCGCTCGGTTTCCAAGCTTTAGCGTATCTTAGACCCTATACGCATCGACCTCTTTACACACCTACCTTACCTGCCTACATACCTCAAGTACATATATAAGTTGAGGAAAGGCAATTGTCCTTCAATTTCACCGACCACTTAGGTGCGTACTACATACCTACCTATTGAGCCCTTAGAATCGTGACTAACGAACAGAGTAAGATAGGCAAGTTTGCATCGATCTGTGATATCCCAAAGCGATGTTGCCTTAGTTCCGAGCGGTCATCAAATGCGTGATCACTCATCCCTGACGGAACGTTTAGTTGAACGAACTATAGCACCTCAAACGCGAGCCCGAATCATCGATGATTCAGATCGACTATTACGGACAAGTGCACGGTCCCATCTAACGTTAATGCCTGTCGATATCGCAATGCGATCAGTCGCATGGTAACGATCCAATGAGATCTCGGTCTTGTTTCCCCATAGATCTAAGCTACCGTACCAAAACTACCTACTCGTATGTCGAACCCATGTTGGCACCCAGGGCCGACACAGATTCCACGATTCGTGACACACATGGTTGGCTGCATATAAGAGCCTCAATTGACTCATACCAGACGGGAATCGTAATCAGACATCATGACTCTCCCGTACCTAGCCAATATCGCCGTTGATGCTTTGCATATTCCCATGTTCCGTACCTACTAAGGTACAGAGCGTTTACCTTTCGAAGCCTCTTTGTCACGATCTGTATACCGAAGGTAGCTAGTCGTGATCGACGGAGAGAACATCTGTTAAGTTATGCCGCCTTACACTGCAAACAATGTTTTAATTTTGCAAATAAATCATGCCGTAAGCGCGTGGCTGTTCGTTCGGCAGACTCGGATCTTGCCTACAACTATGGTGGGATCCTCTGATCCTAAACTCTCCGCCTCAATGCAAGCCCCCCCTCCTCTTTATTTTTTATTTTTTATTTTACATCGGTTACACGCGTGCCATATATCAAATTCGTTAGACCTAAGATCTACGATTCCAAGGGTTTCCATTTGCCGCCTATACTTGCTCCCCTAGCTTATATTAGATAGACACGTATCCAGGGCGGAAATATTAGAATTCGTTGCTACATAGGCGCAAAGGTGTTTATACCCTGGCAGTAACACGACATATTGGGAAATAATTCGTTTTACCAATCAAGGTTCTTATAGCATGCAGTTGCGACAGCGTCTCAATAGACAGCCCAACAGGTCTGTTGCATTGCAGCATGCTGCTAGTAGCTAAACAGCCGAACTCGAATATCAGAAGGCTCCAAGATAACATTCTCGCCAATTTCGGCGATCCAGATTATGCCCAATTATCAACTCTAGGGCCCCAAGTCATGCGATACCAATGTTTGAAGACTTCACGATACCACACGGGATCGGTTTGAGAAGATCAATACTTTAGTTACCTGCCGGCTGTGCTCCTGACACCCCTGATGTATTCTTCCAACCCTCTCATGCCGAGAAAGTATACGCAGCCTCTCCACTATGGGCATTTTAAGCGCCTTTGGGAAGGAATGATAGCGTTACTGCTTCTGGTTGCTATTGAACCCCCTTGCAACTAAAGCTGCACCTGGCGGCCTGCCTAGCAATATGGATGTCGTACATGGGTCTAACTCCAAAGGCCACGAAACAAACGTCTAGTTCATATCTCTTCCATGTCTTCCAGATCATTCAGTACAGGCCAATCGCCGACCTCGACTCGCTCTGGCCTGACGAAGACGCCATGCTTGAGCGTTGACTCTGCTCCCCAATACCTTGTACTTCCGATGCTGCCATCATTCTTCCCTACTGGCTCGTCAAGGTGAATGCCGACCCAAGCACCTATAGTGCCTGGAATCTCCTTAACTTCACCAACATACTTGATCTCGCCCCTGCGAGAGTCGTCACCACCCACTCTACACCTCTTACCCACCTCAATGCCTCGACTCTTGATCTCTTGGTTAAAGGCGTCAATCTTGGCCTGCTCTATGCTAGGCGCATCAGGATTGAAACGTCCGAGTTTCTCGGCTTTTTTCCAAGCTAGTACAGAGTCCGCCTTCTTCTCGTACTCCTCGGCAGGCAGGACGTATTTCTCGACACCAGATGTATCGTTTAGATTCAGTTTGGCTGCAGCCGGTCGAGTATCGATAACCTGCTAGCGTGTTGGTCTTCATAGCCCGTCGCAACTACATAAGGCTGCTCGGTTGCACACAGATGCGCTCACACAGAGGGCCGGCCAGACAAGGCAAGTAGCCCACTTACATGGAGTTCTGCGTAGGTAGATAGAGGAAAACTAGACAATGGTGTGAGGTCCTCGTTTGCTGCCTCGACGGCGATAGTCCCTTCGGTGGGAGTCTTCAGGCTGATGCGTTGGCATGAAGGCGGAACACCGGTGATGGGCTCCAGTTTGCTCTTCAGCTGACTGATAGACCAGGACGGAGTGATCCGCCGTTCAGACGACGAGAACTCGGAGATAACTTGGAGCGGAACATCTGCCATGTTCGTCTGGCTCGGAGTTGTGATTGGATGAGATGGCGACACGGGGACCACGGTGAGGCTGACGAGACGTTCGCTAAGCTCAACAGGAATGTGCCTTTTCTTTTCTTCCCGGGGGAAATGAGGCGCGAGTAAGGCAGGGCTGGTAGGTACCTAAGGTGAGACCTGGGTATCCGTAGACAAGATACTCGATGATTGCGGGCTGCAATGAATCCCACTAGGTAGTAGGTTACCTTCCCGAGGTGGCGTTAAAGTGATGACTCAACTAATAGACACCTTGTATCTAAGGCCTTCTCTTTCTTTCGTTGGCCGTACGCGCAAGGTGAAGTTGGAGAGCCCGACTTGTCTTGTTAGGTACCCTGCCTAAAAACAGAAAATACCTACACTAGGTAGATAAAATAATAATGATGAAATAGGTAAAAAGAGGGCGTAATACTACCTACCTTACCTAGGTAGGTAGGTAACGTTAGTCCTAATGGCGCCACACTCAGCCACAAATAGTCCCAAGCAGCCAAAAAGAACGTGGACCCCCTGCAGGGTTAGGCACTAAAGATTTGTCCGTAACTTTAGGTTAGCGGCTTCATACTTGCACTCATTCCTCCCCGTCCTCCCTCCTCGCAATCCCTCTCTCCAAACTCCAAACGCCACACACACACGCACACACGCCCTATTACCTGCCAATCAATCTCGTGCTAGACGCCCATGCAACCAGGTACATGCGTCTCTACTTGTCAAGTAAGTACCCGAAAGGATAGCTACCGATGCCTACCGTAGTCCGAGAATCCGAGATCCATCGCAATCCTCACGTATGACAAGCAAGGGGCGGTAGGCCAGAGGTGAATGCGTTATTGGACGCTGGCGTTTGTCCGCCTCTCTGGATGTCCAATCCACCAGGCACACGACAGACCTCCAGCGGCATCGAGGCACCTGTCCTGTCGAGCTCCTGCAGTTAAGCATTGACATCGCCATAAACCCGCGGATATCGACACGCCGTCGATGCTCCTCCTGCCGACTTCCAAGTTATGGTCAGGAGGCCAGTGATCCGCAGACTGATCATGCCAAAAGTCCTATATCTGGCACTGACAATCTTATCAGCCGCGCTGCAGGCTAGGCCTTCACGCTGCACGGGGAAGACGGCAAGCTGGGTCCAACGATTTCACCGCCAGGCAAACAAAACGAATATACCGTCAAACCATGCTCCTCGAAATCCTGTTTTTTTCGGGCGAATCGAAAAGACAGGTCATATCTCAAATTGCTGTTCTCGATGTTGCTCAAGCTGATTTACGTTGGGGAAGAAAATTTTTCTTATAACTTCTTTTCTTTTCCGAAAGTTCGGCTTAGCTAGCACCCGTACAATCGGTCCTCATGGTTCGTGTAATCGATGTTTAGAGCCTGAACTGAAACGCCAAAAGCAAGTATAGCATGCATATTTACCGACAAGAACTCTACTCCCGGGAGCCCAAGCTAAAGGTCGCGATGACATCGTCTCAGCAGCGATGCCTGGTTCTTGCTGGCCTAGCCCGGGATTTGTGGACTGTTCACCGCTTCCTCCTTCACCCTTGGACAGGTAGCCCACCCGCTGTTACAACCCGATCCAGTAGTGACGGTGGCGAACCTCTTAGATACCCTGCGCGACTGATCTCGTGAGCTTTGGGCGTGAATAGTGATGAGAATTGCATTCTACAATCTGGCCAGACTGAATCGCAGGTATTAGGTATCAACACGGCCTGATATGGTTCAGCCGTGAGAGCTAGGCCTTCTAAAAAGCCTCATGCCGGCAGACCTGCGGCATGACGTTCCCTGGGCGTCGACCTCATTGTGGCATTGTGGCCGTACACGTATTATCAAGCCACGCATAGACTGATGTAGATGTGGGTATACAGGCGCCGGCTGCCGCATGCAAGTATTCGACAAGTTGGACCAGGTCCAGCGGCCGATGCAGGGCCAACGCAGCTGTTCGGCTGCCAGGTAGACAGAAACAGGCTGAGAGTACAATGCGCAGCTGAGGTCGCCATCTAGGCTAGTGAGCCCAACCGGGCGGTCCCCAGATTGACTGGCCCATCAGGAATTTGACAGGAACAGTATATCAGAAATCTGAGCAAAAACGAACAAGTACATACATACGCATCGCCTCACTTGACCTCGGGTGTCACACTCGGCGTGTAAAGGTCGACCTAAGCACGATGGCCTCTAGTGTGGTCGAGGAGAAGAGAAAGTAATCTTACAACCCGCTTGGTCATGTGCCAACCACGAGAGGGTCCAGTCTTCGACTATGTGCCTATTAATATTCACTAAGCAACCTGGGCATTCTCTTCGCTTCTCCGCAAAATTCTCACTTCCCCGAAACATGGCATTGCGACAATACTATTATTCTATTCGCCTCGAGACCGGGTAGGGCTATAGCGCTTGGCCTTTAATTGATTGACAAACGGAGAAGGGGGGGAGGGGGGAGGACGGGATCCGCTGTGTTCGGGCAGCAACAGCCAAACAAGCCGGTTGACGATCAACCACCCACCCACTAACTACCCCCATCTAATGCCATCCCGTCCATCCATCCCGCGCTTGTTCCCTCCGGCCGGTGTGTAAGGGCAAGAACAGCAAGTGCATGCGCGAACGAATTGACGAACTGCCTCACTGTTTGAGGGACATATTCTGGCTTACCTCAGTTGGGCCCTGAACAATGGCAAAGTACTGTTCAGCACAATGCCAGAAGGGCTGTATCCGCTAGCTACGCTATCCACAATACGAACGGGCAGGATATATCGTCGTAGTGGTGCGGTGTATCAACGGCCTGGCCCACACCATTCTTCCCGTCGTTGTCACTGGTAGTTCGTCTGCTTGTCTGCCCGATTCTCGATTAGGACTATAAGCTAAACCCGCAGCTCTTTCTTTTTTTTTTTTTTTGACAAGATGTGACAGGGGCCCCAATCCTATCAGACGGCGGCCGAACTAAAGGAGTGAAAAAATAAAATAAAAATAAAAATAAAAATAAAAATAAAACTCGCTGCTATGACTTGAAGACTCTTGACAAGCATAAGCATCATGTACGAGAATGGACCCCCAACCAAGTTTTGTAGTGGCCGTACGTTGCAAAAGCGAAGTAGATCATGGTTCATGGCAGTTGTCGCAATGCACGCCATGGGGAGAGGCAGATACTCGGTACCGCCTCACGGAGAGATACTTTTCCCACAAGTTACAAGTGTCTTGTGTGGTATGCAAGAGCTGACCGCCAGTTCACCAGCCCAAGAAGCCTATTCCCGGCAACCAGGCATAAACCCATTTGTTTCTTGCGGTGGCTCCATTGTAACCCTGGACGCATTCACGAATCTGGCTGACGTCGCGATGGAGCTTCGTCTTGCAGGCAATGTATGTTGAGCGTATGCCTGGGTGTGTGTGATATGTGAACAAGAACAGCCCGGGGGCATTTTTGGGGGGTACAAAGCTTTGAGCCCGCACAGACGTTGGGCTTTGCAATGTTAGAGAGCCCCATTTCCCGCTTCCGAAGGGGACAAAGCCTTGTTGCGACGGTGGACAATCAGACAATGTACATTGTGCCGGGCAGATTGCCGGGCGGAGACATCTGTAAGAAGTCGAGTACATACATACAACACCGGCACCCGTTCCATCGCTCGTGCGGTTGACGTCTGTCCGATCTAGCAATCCAACGACACCACCCACTTGCGCCTAGGCGATCCATGTTCAAGCGAAGAGGCGCAAGCGATTCGTCGCCTAGCACGATGCCTCCAATATATACGCTGCGCACAGGAACAGTCTGCCCTTTCGAGTAACTAAGCTAAATCCATGGTACCGTCGTAACCAGCAAGGGCATCATGGTCAGCAGCTAAGCGTATCCGCACATGCACATCAGCAGTAACTAGCATATGGCAGTCGGTTTCATAGTCCCCACTCCCTCTGCAGTTTCATGGCAGCCACCGCCACCTGATCTATTCACTGGGGCTTCTGGAACTCATCGTTGGACTAGGATTGGAGCTTTCTCCGAACCGATCTCCTCCAAGCCTTGTCTTGCCCTACGTTGGATCGCCATGGGTCTCCAGGCCCTGGACGGCGCTGTACTTTTCCCGGGCGGTGCTTGATGTGCATGAGCACACTTGGTTCCTTTACGGCTTGGATCTGGCACTGCAAACCCTGGTCCCAGCTGTCGTGCCCGAATTTCAGGGCAGCTCCTTGAACCCTCTCTGCCGGCAGAGAGAAGCCCTGCTTGGGCCATCCTGGTTTGGGCTGAGAGCTTGGAACACCTCGTTCGTCTTGTCTCTGCCTCTGCCTCTTTAGTTCGTCGCCGTACCTATTTGCGTCATTAACCCGCCGGTCTAGCACTTTCTAAGCGTGCTAGCTAGAAAGATGGAGAGTGGTGAATTGTTTTCTGCGAGCTCATGCATGCTTTCGTGGCAATGTCATCAGCCCCTAGTCGGTAGCTCGCATGGCCAACAAGTCGTGTGTCCGACTTACATCTAGGGCCTCTAGGGGACAGACCAATGTATACAGCATATGCGTACCGAAGTAGCATCTATCTCGATTCCATGGGCGTGTATATTCATGACATCGCTCTACCGACTCCTCCTCCTTCTCTCTCTCGGCGTCCTTGGTTGGCGTAGTTAGTAAAGTACTACCCAAAAAGTTCTTCTACGAACTACTAGCTTTATTATACCCGACTGAATTACATATAGAAACTGTCGTATGTAGTCTCCACAGTTCGATGTTTCGACACGCACATCACAAACCTCTCACACCCCTCCCCTGGTCGTTCTTCTGCCCTGGTACTCACTCGGGCATAGTCTACTTGATGGGTTTGTTACCTGGACCCTGGCCTTGCTCCCCCACCACTACCACTTACTACCACGCACTTCATCGACCAGGTGTCCACCAGTTCCTCCATAAATCTCTCTTCGATGTTTCTTTTCCTTTAATATCAAATTACGCTGCACAAACCCGACGTGGTCCCTTTGGTACCCTGTTACTTCTATAATGACACTCCGTAAAGTATCATGACTCTCAAAAGAAGTACCTGTTGCTGGCGAAACCCTTGACATTTCCCTAGCTTGACTGACGTATTCACCCGCCTTGACGCCGCCTCACTCATTGTTGAAGCATCTCAGCCCGTCACGCCTTCTTCTATTGGCCAAGAGCAAAGTAAAGAGCATCCAATCATGTTGATAGCTCCTAAAAACACGAGCACCCTTCTCTAATCTAAAGCTCTGGCCTCCTTGGACCCTCTCCTTCATTGCATCCCCGAAGCACAAAACCATACCTGGCTTCAACTTACACAGCTTTTGTCCCACAAAGAGTCCCTAAATCGCTCGTTTGACCTCAAACGTCTCAGTCCGACTTGGACTTAACCCATACTTCTCGCCAGTCACCCATTACCTAGTTTTCCCGGGTTCACCGACAGGACCACAGGAAGTGACCGACGCCTTAGTCTTAGAGAGTCACGAAGAGAAACACCCATCTATAAAGGCCCCGGGGAGACTACACTAACGCGGAGACTACGGACTATACAAACATCTTCAACTACGAATCTCTCGTCGAAACCGGCAAGAACTGCAACACCCTCAACGCCTCCATGAGATACCGCCTATCCAAGGCTCCTTAGGCGACCTACCGTCATCGTGGATATCGCCTCCCTCCTCAAGGATCCCGACTCAAATGAGTCCTCCGTGTCTCCACCCCATAAAAGCCGATCCTCATCAGTACCGCCTCCCACGGCTCCGGTGGTCACTACGACGGCGTCTATCCGGCCCACGGTGTATGCCGGCCCCCGGCTTGGAGGACTTATCCCGACTGTGACAGGAGTAGCCGGGAAGCGCAGCATGCCGCCCCACGCGTCAGAGTCCCCGGCCAAGAAGCAGAGCAAATGGTCCGCCGAGGAGGATGCGCTGATTATTGAACTTCGAGGTGGTGGCATGAAGTGGGAGGACATTTCGAAGAGGTTGCCCGGACGCAGTGCCATCAGCTGTCGGCTTCACTATCAGAACTACCTCGAGAGACGGAGCGAGTGGGATGAAGAACGGAAAGACAAGCTCGCCAGACTTTACGAAAGGTAAGTTGATAAAAACTCACGGATGAGGGTTAGAAATTCCACGGATTATTCTCGTTCCTTTTCGTGCAGTCTTGTTCCAATATTCGAGGAATAGAAAGGGGGAAGAAATGCGTCAC
This sequence comes from Biscogniauxia marginata, assembly GCA_022695795.1. Lineage (NCBI taxonomy): Eukaryota > Fungi > Ascomycota > Sordariomycetes > Xylariales > Xylariaceae > Biscogniauxia > Biscogniauxia marginata. Next base: position 773,761 of record MU404055.1, on the reverse strand, counting down.
TCGATGGAAGTCGCAAATAGAATGAAACTAATAGCCGGAGTAGATTCAAAGAAGATATGTGGGAGAATATCGCAAAAGAGATGGTGATACCGTGGCGGGCGGTAGAGGCGATGCATTGGCAACTGGGCGAGCAAGAGATGGCACGGCGAGCGGGCGTGACCCCCTTTTCCCTATCGACTGTGACGGTAGAGACACCGCAGGGCGGCTCCAGAAACGCGCCGCGCCACGCACACTCGGCCTCGCAAGGACATCTCTCACGCGACGCATCGGGGCGAGGGTACGGCCGCGGTGTCGGGCTGCCTGCCGGCGGGCGAGCCCTCGCCACACGAAGAGAAACCACCCTCCCGCCTCACCATCATCACCCCCCGACGCACCCCGAACAGCAACAACACCACGCGCCAGACGCTTACATATACGCAGCGCCCCCTCCTCCTTACCAACATCACCACCATCACCACCACCAACAGCAGCAGCAGCAGCACCATACCCAACCTCAGCACCACCACAGCCATCACCACGGCGGCGGCCCGCTCGCCCCGATCCAGCAGAACCAGCCGCCGCCACGGCCCGGCCTACTCCCGGGAGTTGCGGAGCTCACGACGGGCGTGAGCCCGTACAGCACGCCGGCGTATTCTGTGGGCGTGCCGAGCGCAAGCCCCGCCCACAGCGCCGCCACCGCGAGCCCGGGGCCTTACATGCCGCCGCTGAGCTACCCGCCGCTCGAGCCCGCGGGAGGGGTTTCAGGAATGTCAGTCTCGGCGAACAAGCGCCGCCGCCAGCCGAGCCCCGAGAGCATCATGCCCCCCGAGACGAGCAGGCGCAGGCACCACCTGGACCGGTCGGCAGACGCGTACGAGGCTGCGATGGCCGCGGCGGGGCCGCGGCGACTGGTTTGAGGGGGGGGGAAAGATTCGGTGGTTTTTGGATGAGACTTATGAATCATGACAGGCAAGGGAGGACAAAGAGAAAGAGAAGGGAAAAAAGAACAGAGTGGGAACGGGAATAGGAACGGGGGGCGAAAATGGAAGAGTCGAAAAGTCTGAGTTGAGGGAAGGGGGAAAAGGGGGGGGGGGCGAAGAAACAAACCCCCTTTACCTACCTCCCACTCGATACCCACACCGATATCGATCTCCTGCCTACGTCGCCCACTCGCTACCCCCGTCTCCCACACACACACACACATTTTACACGACAGATGATACCAAATTCTATTTTTTTCCTTTGTTCGGTTTTTTATTTACAATTTTTGAACGGAGCATACACGAGCGCGCCTCCCGCTAGAAGCAAGCAAGCAAAAAGAAAGAAACAGAAACAGAAAAAGACAATACTGGGGGTGGCATTGTTTTTTTGTTTTGCATCGGACTGGAGCGAGCATTTTCTTTTTTTTTGAAAGGGGGGAGGGGGAACATCATCCCACATACCTTCTATCTATGGGCAGGGCGCGAGAGAGAGATAGGCATAGAGATAGAAAATGTTTAAAGGGGGTAGGGGATGATAGGGGAAGGGAAGGGGGTAGGAAGGGGCATATTCTGGGATATTATGCATATGATGACTGATGAAACGACCTTACGGATACCTTTTTCTTTTCCTTTACCTTTTTCTCTTTCACTTACTTTTTTTTTTTTGAGATATTCTTGTTGTTTTCTTTCTTCTCTGTTATTCAATTTTCGACTCTTTTTTTTTTCTTTAAAAAAAAACAATATTGTTGAGGATGAGGGGAGAACAGGGGTAGGGGTTCAAGGCAGTAAGTAGGAAGGAAAAGGGTTTTTTCTTTTCTTCTACTTGCAAAGCCAACCCCCTTGTTGTTTTTCATTGCTTGTCGTGGTGGTTTTCGATGATATCCACATTTTTTTGTTTTCACGCGAGAGATTTCTTTTTTTCTTCCTTTCTTTCTTCTTCTTTTCCTCCTTCGTGTCCTGTTATTTGTTTAACCTCACGAGATACATGATATTAAGAAAAAAAAGGGGGCTCGCATATGAAACAAGAGAGATAGAAAAAGCGTTTTACTGTTTGTTTGTTTTTGTTTTTTCCTTTGGAAATATGTTACTTGCTTTTTTTTTTCCCCTCTCTCTTCCTTTTGGGCGGAATAAGCATAGCGACGGTGGTTGAGGCCAGGAAAGGACAAAGGGGGGGTTGGGCGGACAGACGGGCAGGCAGGCAAAGGCGGGATAACAGATCACCATAAAATGCCGGCGTGGATTGTTCTTTTGGAAAGCGGGAGTCTGGTGGCGGTGAGGGAGGAAGTGAGCATGTGGTTTATGATTTTCAAGTATTTCTTTTTCTGATTGCTATTTATTTTTGATTGTTATTATTGGAAATGGATATTTGTTTTCTAGGCATAGCATTTATCATCATCATCATGATCAGGTCGAAGAGTGTGTGAATAGGGGTGAGGCTAGATGCCCGAGGAAGATTCTTGCTTGATTTGCAGCGTTTGTTTTTTATCATCATAGACTTAAAGATGATAGATAGATATATGGCATGAATATCTTTAGATGTATATGGGGGAGCAACCGGTACAGGCTAAGCTCCGTGAAGACCTTTTTAGATCCCACCACAATCCTCCCTGGGAATATTGCGTACTTCTCGACATTGTGACTGTGATCGCGATGACGATGACAATGATGGCTTCTAACGGCCTCCTACCACCCACCAATTATCTTTCTCGTAGCCACTATACAATACTCTACCGCCAGCAGCTACTACGTCCTCCTCGAGCTCTCCCTTCCTGTACAGATGGTAATATCGCTGATACGTCGTATCTCCCGCGTCATGACTTTCGCCTTTCGGCCTAGCCTTCTTCATCACCCACGGCACCAGCTGATCCTGATCCGCGCCCTCGTCCCAACCTCTGCGACTGCTACTCTGCTCGAGCGCCCAGACGTATACTAGAATCCTCCCCCCGTCCCTCACGCAGTCCAGCAGGGCCCTCACGCCCTCGACGCGCCGCTCCCGCGTCGAGAGGTGGTGGATGACGGCGACGCAGATCACGAAGTCGGCGCCGCGCCGCCGGGAGAAAGGCAGGGCCAGGCCGTCGGCGACGGCGACGTCGGCACGCCTCTCGCCGCCGTGGTCCCGTGCCAGCCGCACCAGCGCGGCGCTGCGGTCCGAGCCCACGATGAACACGTCCCGGTTCACGCCCAGGTACTTGCCGTTGCCGCAGCCGACGTCGAGCCCGACGGAGCCGGCCGGCTGCGAGAGCAGGAAGTCGGCCACGAAGGGCCAGGGCTTGTGCCGCGTCGACGAGAAGTGCGAGGCGATCGACTCGTAGACGCTGTGCACGTGCTGCTGCTCGTAGGACTCGGCAGCAGATGATAAAGAGGTAGCGGCAGGGGTGGTAACGCTGGCGCTGGCGCTGGCAGCGGAAGCGTCGTCGGAAGCGGGGATAGGGGCAGGGGCTGGAGAAGCTGGAGCGGGAACAGGTTCATGTTTGTTTCCTCGCTCGTGTCTCGGACCAAGATCTACAGCCGCATCATGCGAACCCGTGGCGCTCAACCTGGGATTGTCTGCGCGTGGCTTCACCATCGCCGCCGTTCCTCCTTCTCGGCTAAGATGGTGCTCTTGCGCTCCTGGGTTACTGGTTTCGGGGCCGGCACTTCGAAAGTCAGGTAGGTTCGGATCCTTCTGCGCTGGCGACTGCGTCTGCATCTGCACATCCCTATGCTCCTCCTGTGGCTGTCTCATGACGCCACCGGACCGCGCTTGGTAGCTCCGGACGAGGACCTTCGGTCGCTCCAATTCCCTGTCTAGGCCGGACAGCAGCACCAGAACCAGGTCACGTAGCAGTTGGGTGACACAGTCCTCGAGGGCGTACGTGGCCGCCACTATCAGAGAGTTAGGGCCAGGTTGGTGGATCGAAATTATCAGCCTCCCGTTCGCTTCGCTTCGTTAGCAACACGCAAGGGCTGAAATTCTCTGATGGTATTCGGCCACGTTGCGAGTCGTATGAATGACGACCGGCCGTTTCCCCTCTCTATTAACCTTGTGACGCAGCAGCAGCAGCAGCAGTGACACCAGAAACAAGCCACCTGGTACGACGACTCTATAGCCCCTGATCGGGCGCACATGCACACAAAGAGCTGCAGGCTTGTGAGCAGTACGTAGGTACCCACCTCCTGCGGTAGGGCTTCACAAGAAGTATGCAACCCGCTCGACGGCCTTGCGTCGTGCAGGAGGGAACGGATCCTATTCGTGGGACCAGGAGTTCGGGACGGCCGCTGCTGTCTCAGCCCCAATCCCGGGAACTCTGAAAGAGGGAAAAGCAAATAAAAAAATTTTGCCTGGAAGGGCTAGTAGGACAAGATAGAATTGCGCCGATCTGGAATGGCGCCTCGTCGTACGAGGCCAGATCTGGGCTTACACAAATGCCCGAGACAAGCAGATGCAGAATGTTGAAGGGTTTCCAATTGGACGTGTGGCTGGTGAAGTTTTGAAGAATCAGTCGATGGGGCTTGTTTTAGTTCCCTCTCCCAAATCCCCCACCCCCCCCCCCCCCCTTTCGGAGTAGCATTCAATTGCAACGCTTCACAAATACCGACTGGATGCATGTAATATAACCATCTTCCAAGACAGCATGGATTGTCTCGCCGAAGATAACCGTCGAGGATTTTTTACGATACTTTTTTCTCTTCATGACGACTGTAATTTGGGAGAACCCCTCTCTCTTCCGTTTGTAGCTTTAATACTCTCGTAAGTGACTGCATTGCGGCTAGTCCCTGAGCACTCTGTATTCTGTACTCTGCATTCTGCATTCTGCACTTTGTCCTACACCTATGGCTGCTCCCCAATCACTGTCTTGAAACCAGCTAGACACTCCGACCAGATACTTTGTCCCTCTGAACTCTGTACAAAGGCATCGACAAGCTCCGTCACCTTAAGGTCTTCCTCCATGTGCGTCGCGCTCCGAGTACCATCCAGGATCGTCATGTTTCCTAACCCCAAGACAAGCGCGTACAGTGCCCTCGCCGTGTCAATAGGGATGCTTTCTGCCAATTTCAGCACGGGTAGGCTTTGCAGCAGCTTGGAGTTTCCCGTCAGCGTCCAGAATGGCTGAAATGTGATGCCCCTTGGCCGGCAGTAAGCGCGCAGCATGACTTCCCATTGCGTCGCAGGGCTGAAACGATTCTGTACGCAGGCTGGACGGATCTTGATGTCAGGACTTTGGCATAGCTGATCAAGAGTGTAAAGATCCGTATTGGATATTCCTAGCTGCCTGATGCGGTGCGGGACGTAGGTCTCGAGTGTCTTCCACACTTTCTTCGTATCCACCAGCTTGTCGAGTGGCGAGTGCAGGACCAGGCTGTCAATATAGGCCTCGTCTGGGTTACCGAAAGTGAAGTTCTTAAGTGACGAAGCTATCGAGGCGTGGACCTGGTCATCTAATGATGCCTCTGGGTCATAGGGCATATTGTTTCGGTCTTGTCCACTGATGCTTGTGAATTTGGTTTGGATAAAGAGGTCTTCCCTCCTGACAATGCCAGACGATATGGCTGATCTGACAGCAGCACCCACTAGAGACTCGTTGTAGTGACGGGGCTGCGCTGCGGTGTCAATGCCTCGAAAGCCGGCCTTCAAGGCGGACAAGACCAGGTCCTCCGTCGCATCTTTCTTCCATGCCGTGCCGTATAAGAGCTTCAGCATTGGTGCTGGCTTGGGTGCCGGCTTGGGTACTGACTCGGCCTCCATTTTGACGGATGCAAATGAACGAGCGCTCCGGTTAGTTCGGAATCCAAAGCGTCTGTAGAAATGGGTAGGCGTAGATTGGAGGGATTTGCGTGTAGGGCGCGATGCTACGCCGAGTGACGGGCAGTTCAACCTCTGGTACATGCTCAGCCGCGCTTGGCTTGTTTGCACATTCCAGTAGTTGACTGCGCATTCCACTCTACGATCGTGCTCTTGACTGTTGGCCGATTAGGACTAGGTAGGTATCGTTTCTTCGTATGGCGGACATGGTTCGGATCAGTTAGTAATTGAAGAAGGTACAGTTATAGTAGGTATGTACCTACTTACTTCAGTGAATATCGTATTACGTCACAGGCCTATCTCTTAAGACTTACCTAAGGTAGGAGGTAGCTACTGGTGGTGGTCTATGCTTCGCACAGTATGACGGATAGGGAGACTAGCTCTCCAACATCATTACAACCACCACTTAATCAGTGCCTACTAACTACACATGTACTGTATGTATTTGATATGGCGGGGTATAGTGACACGATATCGGCCAGGTTGATAAAATAGATATCTACCGACAGCATTAATAATACATGATATAGGTCCATACGTTAGTACCTATTCGACACCACTAGAGGGGTAACTATGTCCGACTAGGTATTTGAAGAAAGCATTTTCCTCTGTCTAGGCCAAAGTTGGCTCTTTAAGTTATCAATCCCAGCAATTTGCAGCAGTCTAACCCAGGCACAGTATAAACCAGAGATCCGACAAGATGGCATCACAACCATTCACAGTCCGGTGGGGCATCATGGCCACCGGAAACATTGCTCAGAGTCAGTCCGACATCCCTTCAACCCCCCCGATCCAATATCCTTCTATCTGACACCACTCCTACGTCTATACGTCTGTAGCCTTCGCCAAGGATCTGCTCACCAACCCCGCGAGCCGAGGCGTCCACGATGTTTCCCACAAGGTTGTGGCTGTCGCCTCCTCGAGCTCCAAGGATAGTGCCAACTCCTTTCTCGAGAAGGTCAAGGCCCCTGCGGGAGCCAAGGCGTATGGATCCTATGCCGAGTTGGTGAACGACCCGGACGTCGATATTGTTTACGTTGCCACCCCTCACAGTCACCACTTCCAGAATGTCATGCTGGCACTCGAAGCCGGGAAGAATGTGCTATGCGAGAAGGCTTTCACTGTTAACGCCGCTCAGGCTCGGAAGCTTGTCGAAACCGCCAAGGCCAAGAATCTCTTCCTGATGGAAGCTGTCTGGACGAGATACTTCCCCCTCAGCATTAAGATCAGGGAACTGGTTCAGTCCGGTCTCATTGGCCCTGTTTACAGAGTAATTGGTAAGTGTCCTAGATCCTATGTATTGAAGACTCAAGATAGAAATGGATCACTTCACGCCTTGTGTCCTTCACTAACACCCTTCGTTCTAGCCGACAACTCATTTGGCAACGATGGTCCAAATGGCACTTTGACTTTCCCTGATGAGAATCGAATGGTAAACTTAGATCTGGCAGGGGGTGCATTGCTTGACTTAGGCATATACTCCTTGACCTGGCTGTTTCAGATTCTTTACCACCTCCAGCCGGAAGCTGAAAAGGAGGCACCTAAAACGGTGGCGGCAATCAACAAGTATACGACGGGGGCTGATGAGATGACTAACATTATCCTCCAGTTCGCAAAACATAAGAGCATGGGCATCGCCCTGACTACTTTGCGAGTTGCTACTGATACCGACGGAGAGAACAGTGCAGGAGCCGCGATCAAGATTCAAGGCCCGTTAGGCGAGATTCAGGTCATGGGTCCAGCTTTCAGACCCTTACAGTACAAGATTATCAAAAAAGACAGCCCGGGCAAGGTTGAGGTTGTCGATTGCCCTATCCCAAAGGATGCGGAGCAGAATTGGGGCCATGGCATGTTCTGGGAAGCCGATGAATGCGCCAGATGTCTTCGGGATGGCAAGAAGGAGAGCGTCACGCTCCCTTGGAAGGAGAGTATCGCAATAATGGAGGCCATGGAGGAAGCTCTGAAACAAGGAGATGTCAAGTATCCCGAACTCATCACCACCGATGTTTACGACCCGAAGAGTCCTCTGAACACTGGGGGGAAATGAAGCAATGATTGGTATTAAGCTTATCATATCGACAAGTCGTCTTTGAGGTCCACCAAATTTCCATTACGATAGAAACAGATCACAATTCATAAATTTTGTAAAGGCCACTACCATAAAATGAGTTCATGTAATACATAGGAAAACACAGTAGCCGAATAGTTCAGGTCCCTTACCTCTCGAGCACTAGGCGTGACTCTACCAAGGATATCAACCTGAATCCGTTTGGGGTTTCAGGCTATCAGAACAAAGAGGAGGAAAACAGGCACGACTGCGTTTGTGACATGTCTAGATGGTAGGCTCGTGCGAATTTTGTGGTATATGGCTGAGATAGAGTGCATATGTGGAAACATGATAGCAACATGACGTAGTAAACAAACGGGTTGACAAACGGGCTGGCATGGACGTGAAGGGACATGGAACAAAATTTCACCCTGCTGTTCCATATCAGGTCATGTTGGTATACTTAGAAATAATCATATAATATATCTCCTTTACCAGCTCATAGTTTCTACGGGTCCTTCTTTTCCCCAATTCACCACACGCGATCTCCCCGGAACACAATTCCTCTCCTACTGGCCCCCTTCGGGACTTCTTCTAATCAATTTCACCCCATCTTCCGATACTATTTTTATTTACCACCTATTCCAAACATAATAATCGCAAGGCAAATAACGATATACAAAATTTGGAAAAAGTGGCAGTCAGCTCCAACGAATATCCACTTGCTTGGAATCTTTTCTATAGCCATTTACGACGGAGAGGCAAGCCTAGATCATACAGAATACCCTTTCTAGTGTTGAGATGTATCGCTGCTTAGAGCAGAGGAATTCGTTCTGGATATATTTCGTTGAACATTAGGTAGTTAGTCTCTAATATTACCGGCAGCACAACACAAATCCTCTGCCTCTCTCTCTCTCTCTCTCTCTCTCTCTTGCTTCCCTGGATGTTCTACGACAAAAATTGGCTACTATTATTCCAAATATTTCCATCTAGGTTGCCAGTCTACTGACAGAAACTGGTCGCAGAAGATAATATGAGACGAACGCCTCCATACCTGAAAGGGGCAACCCGCCTGATGGTAGTCGTCACCAATGACCAGGAAGACATTTCATTCTATCCACCAGTGTAGCGAAGTCACCCTAAAACTATAGTGCAGAGAGTTGATACTTTCTTTGTCGGATAAGTGTGGTGTGTTGGGGAGTCAAGAATACTACCTACCTATACATCCGGATATCACACAAGTACTGGATCGTCTTCCATCTTTCTATTCTTCATCATCTCGCCACACCATCAAGGCTCTTCAGCGACGCCACATGATATAAGGTGTTTCAGGGGCAAGTCGCTCAACAATATTTCCTTGAAGTCATTACATACTAACGTTGATCAGTCTGAGTTCCCAACACTTCAATGGCCACCCAAGAAAATGTTCGTCTTGCTGCAAGGAAGCAAATACCTCGTCCCGCACATAAAGGTGAGATCTATGACAACGATGTCTACCTGATAGAATTACAGACCTAAGTATTAACCCCCTCGATAGCTGTATCATACGCAGGATGCACGACAACGAGCCTGCGAACGAGACCCCTGCTACGAGCTCGAGCCCAAAAAGAAAGCCGCCTAGGAAGCTGCCTAGGATACCGGGGACGGATCCAGATAGCCCATCCACGTCTGTCTCGCCTCCTCAGAGGACACGCAAGCTTCCCCAAGACATTGTCTCCGGAGAGAACAACCCTTGTGGAACCAGAGCCCTTGTCGCATGTCTCGAGGCTCAAGTTGACTATCCAGTGCCGAATGTAGATGGATTATACAACAGAGCCCTCGCTATACAAGTTGGTTGGGGCGTTGCAAGATTGGGTCGGGGGTTACAAGTCTTCCTCTTTAGGGGGGTCCAAGCCGTCTTCTGAATTAGATGATTTAAAGTAGTTATCGCCATCCGCATTCTCATCGTCACTATAGTGGTCGTAAATCTATCTTTAGAAGCTCCAGTTAAATTCAAGGATTAAATCCAAACCGTTCGGCCTGGGAATTCTAACGGTGAGCTTCTAAAAAAATAGATTTACGACCACTATAATGATAATAAGAATACAGATAACGATAACTACTTTAAATCATCTAATTCAGAAGATGACTTGGACCCCCTTAAAGATGAAGACTTATACACACCCCCACCCGAACAACGCGAACGAGTCTAGCCCAGTTACGCCGCGAGGGCTCTATTATATAACTCATTTACATTCGGCACTGGATAGTCGGGATGTTGAGCCTCGATACTTGCGATAAAGGCTCTGGTTCGTTATCTTCTTGGAAGATCCCGCTAAGTGTGTCGGCTTGTATAGCGAGGGCTTTGCTATACAGGGATGGGGATATGAGAATAATGGACTAGGCCGAAAGCCGGGAACAAGATAGCTTATAATTGCAATGCAATGCAGCGACTCCCGCTTGCTCCCGATACAAGTGTCTCAGGAGTCAGGAACCAGCCTACACAGGAGATTGACGACTCTCGATGTTGGGGTATACTGAACAGACACCGCTCTAAAGTGTTATCTCAACTTGATAAGCCCAGACCGTGACATTACCGGAAAAGACTTCAATAAAACGATGTTCTCTAGGCCTCACAGGCTTTCTAACCTTTGTTCACATCTAAGGTTGACTTCTCAAAGAGCCTCAAGACACCTTGCAGAGTCCATAGGAGGATTCTAGAGAAGATGTGGGCATATAGGTACCCATGTATACACTCAGGTAGACCTGGGCTTGGTAGACCTGGGCTTGGTAGCCCATCACCCAGTTATAAGCTGTTTGATGATCAATATTCTTTTAGAAATGGTTCAGTGGATCGTGATATGTGAAATCGAAGAACTTATTGTAGAATTCTGCCAAAGGAGAGAAAGAGAGGGTTGAAATCAAGAAGTAAGAAGAATCATCTATTAAATCCAGAAGGAACTGATCATGACATCTCTCTCTCTCTCTCTCTCTCCACGTTTGCTTTTGAAGATAACCTAATTTATGAGATTTCTAATAACCCTGCATGCCTAACTCATCGTGCCTGTTGTACAGTCGAATCATAAGTGCTACACCAACAAGAACAACGCCTGAAAGGGTGAGTGTAAAAGTAAACAAGCATTCTGATGTCTCTCGTCTCTTCATGGACAATAATCCCACAATCTCCTCGGATATACTTCCGAACCCCCCTTGAACAAGATCAGATTCCCCCTCGTCCCGGTGCCGTAATTCACATATGTTTCTTCCCATCCTCACACCTCTCACTCCTACGAAAAAGGTACAGCATGTTCTCTTTAATGCTAAACAACACGATGCTCTTTGATATCGTTCCCATTCTCGTCCATCCGGAGAAAGCATTACACAATACAGTTAATGATACAGGGCTCTGCCCCACAAGCAACGCAGAGTCGTCAAAGCCGCCTTCCCTCTTTCCCTTCCTCCTTATACCCACATCCCCAAGAACATTGCTAGTGTAAGGGTACGTATGTTATTTGTTGTTGCGCTGGAGAGGAAAGCTACTCTGCAGGCCCACTATCCTTATGCTATATACATCGCAATGCATGGGCCACATGTCCGTGACAGCTAGACGTTACTTTGAACTTTAAAAGATCTAGGGTACGGTGGTGTTCACAGATGAATGGCAACCATGCTAGGATTTGAACAGAGGAGGCGAGTGCGAAAATGATTCTTTTATACAATCTTCGTTCCTACGCTGGATACCCCCGAAGCCTTAAAAGGGTCAAAGTAAGGGGGGGTGGGGGGAAACCCCCAGGACACTAGTTAGGTTCACCAACATATCTCATCGCAGTTTAAATTCCTTTTCTTCCTCTTGAGACATATTATTTATGTCTATCTATTCCTATCACTGCTTCCCTGCCCATCTGACCACCACCGGTGCCCATCCGGTTCAGTTCAGTTCAGTACAGTTCATCCGCGTAAATCCTCTCTTCTCTCCTCCCATCTCCATCCCATGAGAGAATAACAGCACTTAGGATAAACCACACCGAACCTCCATCCCTCGCCGTCCCATATATGATATGGTATGGTATGGTAGTGGTGATGATGGTGATAAATGACAGTTGTGCTCTCCCCAACCCTCTTCCCCCCCCCCCTTTATCCCTTACCTACACTATCCTGTTTTTTTTGTTTGCCCAGCAGATGTGACAAGCGCCGACCCAATGAATCCTGTGTACATGACTTTGTGACAATGACGAAAAATTGATCGATCGATCGATGAGGTGAAAAGTCACTAACAAGAACGAGAGAAAAAAAAACCCCCCTTGTATTTCCCATCCAGGAGAGAAAGGAGGATGAAGAGAAACAACAAGAGCAGTACCGCAACGCCCAAAAGATGCAAAAGTTGTTAATGGCTTATCTGGTGACCTCTCCCCCTCTCCCCCTTTTTAATTTGCTTCAGAAGTCTTTCCTTGCCACCGCAGCGAGGGTGCCGCCCCTATACAGCTTCCATCTTCATCTTACCTCTCAACGAGGCCAGCTCATCCTGCTTGACACGTGTCAGTTATATGAATGCTCACGCAACCCTCACCTTAGCGTGATCGATTAACTTACCTCAGCCTTTCGCTTCCCCAACACCGGTTCGGGTGTACTCCTGGCATATCTCGGTGTGCTCCCACCGTCCTTTGTCGCCTCGCGATGGCAGCTGGCGTGGTATATCCGCTCACCAACCTTGGCGGCGTCTGGCCAGACAAACTCCTGTGCGTCGTCCAGCCATCTCGTCTCGAACTTCTCCTGACAAATGGGACAGACGCTGTTCGCCAGCACGGGATCGTCGGGCACCGGGATATACTGAAGTTTTGGCGCCTTCGACGTTGGACCACCCGATGCTGCCTCTGAATTTGTCGAAGGGGCGACATGGTCCTTATCTATAGTCTCCCGAGTGTTGATCCAATCCTATCACTATTAGTGCAATTCCTTGAGTGTTATGGTAGGGAGTCTCACCATCTCATCGACTAGCCAGCTCCGATGTTGCCCACGCTTCTCGGCCTCCGTAATACGTTGGTTGACGCGGAAATGCCAATCCATATGAGCCGTCTTTTTTCTCTTCCCCTCTGCATCTGTCGTAAACCGGCGGCCGCACTGTGTGCATTGGGGTCCTAGCGACGCAAAGATGAGAGGTAGTAATTGAGGGCGGAATCTACGACATTGTCAGTAATATATACTAGTGGGCTCATAATTGGGACATACTGTTTGAGAGACGAAGTTTTTAAGACTATGTCATTTGTGAGAATCTCCATGTTCGTAGGCCGAGTAGGTTGATTCCCAGCCGAGGCGCCAAGGACGGGGAGGGGAAATGGGAATGGTACAGGTGGTGTGGCATTAGAAACCAGTGTCGAGCCAGTGGTAGGTGTGGCCCCCGGAAGCATGCCAGCTTGCCTTAACATATTCATGAGTGCTAAAGGATCAGATGGTGGTGGTGCGGCTGCCTTCTGAGGTTCAGCTCTTTGAGGGGCAGGTGAGCGGATTGGGACGATTGCGGGAGGGGGTTGAGGTGTAGATACTTGAGGAGTGGCCGAAGTCCGCGCCATAAGGGCAGCGAGAGCACCGGAACCGAACAAGGAATCTATCGAAACCTTTGATGCCGTCGCCGGCGGGGGAGCTACTGCTACGGGCTGTGGTATGGGTACAGGGGTAGGGGGTTGGGCTGGAGGTGCCCTTATTGTCACGGCAAGATCAGCAATTTGATTTTTAACAAGCACTAACTGATCCGGCGGCAGATTCTGGGTTTGAAGTATAGTTTGCAAATCCATCAGCGCCTTCAGCCTAGTCTGTATATTAGGATCATGTGGACTTTGCGCGACTTGAGCCTTGGAGGCCGCGATCAGTCTCTGGATATCATCATTCAAAGCATCTATGCTGATTCCAGCTTGTAGCATGCCATAACCTCCTACTCGAGGGGGCTGAAAGGCACTTGCTGCTGGTGGGGGTTGCGGCGTGGATGTAGACGGCACATGAACTCTCTGCTTAGGAGGTCAATACGAGCACCATTACTGGTTATATACAATTTAACACTCACCGGCTGTTGCGACGGGTAGCTGGCGGGAGGCGGTTGCGTCAGCTGGCCGTAAGGCGTTCCATTGGTGCCCTGCATCGGGGGTTGGCCCGGATAGCCGTGCACCTGCGGGGGTGGTCGGGCATTAGGTGGTGTAGGGGTTTCTCGGAAGGGAACACCTGGTGCCACAGGTCTCCCGCGGCCGAGCAACTGCTGCTGGCCTCTCATGTGTTCCTGCTGGGCCTGCAGAGCACTAGTCCTCGCCTTGATGAGAGCGTTCTCTATCGGGCGAACGACATCCGGAGGGAATACCGGCCGGGTGTCGATGGAGCCAGGCACCGGCTCTTTCCATGTTTTCAGCATCTCGTCCATCTTTCTCCGCGTGGGGTTGTCGACCATGGCGTAGGCGTCCATGAAGGTTTGGTATAGCTTCCGGCCAAAGAAGAGCGTGTAGGGCGTACCGACATTCTTGACGATGGAGTCGAGAACGTACAGGGAAGGCAGCTTCTTGTGAGGCGCGACCTGGGTAACGTGTCAGCAAAGGATCCCGAGGACTTGTTGTTTGCCTGGTGTAGCAGGATCAGAGGAGGCTGGAGCTGCTCTCCTAATTTTGGCCCAAGAATCTTTATGACCTACTCGTTTGATGTGCTCCTGTAGAGCACCAGAAATAGCAAGCGCATGCTCGGTGTTTTCGCGTGCAATCAGAGTTAAGTTTTGGATTTCATAGCGAGCATTAGATTGTATGTCCTCAAGCGCCTCGCGGAAATCCCTAGCTACCGCCTCAGACTCAGAATAGGAAGACATGACTGCCTAATTGTGGACACAGAACTATTGACGAGAGGAAAGGAAAAACAAGTAGTGCGCCAGGTTTGGAGGCTTTGTTGTAGCTCCCTAGGAGACGGCACTTGTGGATGAATTGAGGGATGGGTAGATAAATAACAAGCTGCGTTGCCCGGAATTAAAAGATGTCACAAAGGTAGATAGATGCCCCTCATGCAATATCTTCACTAGGAAAGATACCAAGTCTTGAGATTCTGGATGACTTCTGTAACTCCGTCGCAAACTGCTAAAATTGCCACGAATCTGTTCCGACGTCAGGCAACGTAAATTCTGTGAGCGTTTAATGCATCATCCCTCCCCTCCTTCTGCCGCGAGCATATCAATAATTGTTTTTATTCCTGTCAAGCACTACAGAGTGTTCCGAGGAGTCACGGGAGATCTGCGGTCGCGATTACGAGGAACGCGAAGGGGTTTGGTTGTCGAAACGGGCACGTCAAACAGCATGCGGATCGGATAGTCGAGAGGTGCTGGGTCGGTAGGCAAAAGAAGAAAGAAGACCCCCAGCCGATTGAAAAGAATGGACGGTTCCGATGCTGATGGTCAGGTACGCAGAGTCGAAGTCAAAAGCGAAACATGGATGATGGGAAAAAAATTTTTTTTGGAATGTTGACATGTAATTTTGTAGCCGTCGTGTGGTTCAGCAGGTTGAAGAGGTTCATTCCAGTGTCGCAACGCAGAAGCCGGCGTCGGAAGAAATGGCACCGTGCGGTTAAACTTGGTCACGTGCCCCCCTTTAGGACTTAGATACCTCTAGCTAGTACCTACATAAGTACTACTACCCAAAATGGATCATGCGTGAATTGCTGAAGTTTAGCATCACCTCCACGTAAATAGTATTCCTTACCTACCAATAGTGAATAATGAATGCTCTATTCATTTCAAACGGAATTTTTCTTTTCTTTTCCAAATCGAGCTGAGCCAGGCAGGTTCTCGCTTGGTACCTACTACGAAGTGTTGATACATATCAGAACAGCCCAACTCCACTGGCTTATGAATTTAACGGTCTACACAGCGTAACCAGAATGGACAGGTCTACGGATTAAGGATTTGAGAAATAATGTCGCTGGTAGATCTCGCGAGTACTATTTGACGCTGATGCTAATTACCAAGAAAATATCAAAATACAAGACCAAGAATTAAAAAATTTCAAAGCAAAAGTCAAATGTCTCTGTCCTCCACCAGGGTATATGATACGGATTTCTCAATGACCAACCAAACGCCCCCTTCTTTTTTACCTTTTTTTTTCCAAATTTAACGCCACGCTGTCCCAATACTTAGGTACCTAAGGTATCTATTCATCATCGTATTATTCCACCTGACCTAAATCCTATTCTCGGCGAAGCGGTCGATGTGGGAAGCTTCCGAATAGTGACTGAACTTGCGCCCGGTATTGAAGGCTGGGTGGAGAGCAGAGGGGGGTCTCTGTACGTCCGGAATGATCGGGCTACTTCTGTCATCAGGGCATTCATCATAGCGGCACTCATCATAGCCTTGCTCAATATCCCGAGGGATGGGCCGGCTGATCTTTGGCTTCCTGTCCTTGGCGAAGTCGAAGATGCTGGTTCTCCTCCTTTCCTTCTTCTCCTTCTTCTCCTTTTTCCCCTTCTTTTCCTTCCGAACCGAATTGCTTCTATGGCTGCTGTAATCATCACGATAGGTGACATCTTGCGTGATAGCGCCATTGTTCCGAACTTCGCGGGCACTAACACCGCTGTCCCTGTTTTTGAAGGCGAACGAGGTGAGGACGTTAATGATGCCGAAAGCGAGAGCGATGATGCCGGCACCCATGATGACTTGCCCAACCTGCGCGGGCACCGAGTCGTCTGTGTAGGTGTCGTCGCTGAGCGCCCCGAGGAGGTGACAACCAATGAGGAACATGGAGATTCCGAGCCAGGTGAAGCCACGTTTAATACCCAAGACAGGCCAGGTGCTGGTAATTAGCTTCTGCCCGGGACCGGCTCCTATCTCCGTGTAGGCAAGGACGCCAGCGACAACGAGGACAAAGGCGAGACTGACGTCGCCGAAGAACTGGTAGCCGTTGGGCATCTTGGCGAAGATCATCATGAGCACGCAGGCGATCATGGTGGCCAAGAAGACGGCAACGTTGCAGCATCGAATGACCTGGAGGATGATGTAGGCGTGGCCCTGGAAGCCCGACCCGCCCTTCTTTCCGAACATGGCTAGGAACCTGGTGATATCTAAAGTTGTGTCTCTGGGTGTGTATTTGTCAGTGTTTTGATGCGTTGGCATCGTTGAGATGCGGGAAATGGAAATAACCAACGGTGGGAACTGCCTGCAGTCGAGTCGAATGTGCGTTCTGTATGGCGTTTGTCAAGTTGATTTTGTCAAGTTGATTAATGGTAGTGTGAATCTGGCTGGCAGATGTAGATAAATTTCGCTGAATGATCGTAGGAAGAAGAAGAATGTAAGTAGGGAATGGTAACTACGAAGTGGGTCGAAAAAGAACTATAGAAGAGGGTGGAAGGGATTGTGTTGTCTGTCTCGAGTGAGTATGTAAACTTTTATAAAACGCTAGAACAATAGAATCAGGGAGGGGGGAAATATTACATTGTTCTAGTCCATCAAGGACGACAAAGTCGTAGTCATGCGCAAAGGAACGTGAACAAAGGACGGGTCGGTGGACAGGCGGCTCTCATCTTTTAAGAGATACACGGAGGGAATAAGAGGAGGGGGAGGGGATGAGGGTAACAAAAGGAAGCCATGTGACAGTGAATAAGATCAATTTAGGGTAAACGGAACATCCCAACATATCAGTCGGCATCTGGGGAGTATCCCAGATGTTTCGCATTGAACAGTCATTTTTCGTGGCCTAAGAGCCAATGAATCTAATCGGGCGCGAATAGTCTCAAGCATCAGTTGAAGCCCGAGAAAGACCCTGTCGAGTGCTGCAGGGAGGTAGATACTTCAGAGCCATTGGCGATTGAGAACGCGCGAGCCCCTGGAAGCGGCCTGCATGGAGGAAGGTTCTTATTAAAGTAAAGGTATTGTGGACATGTTCACGAAGGGAGCAAGAAGGGTTCGCCCGGCAGTGGATTAGTCGTAGTCGATATGATGTGACTTGTTCTGCAGCAAATCAGCTGGCCCAATGAGGAATTGCGAGATCTGGCCGTGGATGGGAGCACGATTGGCTGTGAAGCAACCAGCTTTGTTTCAGTCTCTCCCTAGCCAGCCAACCAACCAGCGGCCCGGGAAGAAAAGGGAAACAACCTTCGAACAAAGACATGCAAGACTTCCCGTTGTTAAAAGTCTCCTTTGATGGATTCCGTGTTCTAGTGTAGATAACGAACGGCTTCACGCATTCTTTTAGGGGTGCGCATTGCGACTTTCCTTGTCCAACCTACCGAACTTGGTGGTGTGCTCCGTACTGCAATGACAACGTGTCGGTGGCTGCTGCACTGCAACACTGCAGAGAGCTTCTTCTATTGCTACCTGTACTTTCTTACACCTGAAACTGATGACTTTCTTATATACCTTTTATTAATGTAATATACATGGAGCTATAGGGTAATGTCATGCTACAGGTGGAAAGTAGAGTTCTCTTCTTCTTCTTCTTCTTCTTCTCTCTTTTATCTCTTTTTACGTATGATGGGTGAAATGATCCCATCGACTAGGTATTAGAGATTTATAGGAGCTTGTGACGCCTATCTTTCAACCATTCCCGTCCCTTACTCCCTAAGCACTTAGTTCCTGGTATATTTAGTTGCACAGCAATAAAAAAGACCCATTGCTAAACCTGTTTCTTAGGCTTCTTACTTATCTGATGACCTTTAATTTTTATTTTCTTTCCCTTTTTATAATTATAAGTGAGACCTGCACTAGACCAGTTGAAATGCGAGTGGGAACGATATTCTATTCATAGCCTGCAACGTCCTTCTAGTGTGCTCTTTTTTCCCACTACTGATCAAAAAGTCTAGGCTCAGCGTCTAATCTGATTGGCCCAGAACTCACCCTTCCAGAATGACGCGCTAGCACCGCCTCGCCATCTGCTAACCCTTGCAGGTTGCTTGTGCTGGCTGCCTTGGTGGCATTTATTATTTGGCTTTGCGTTGCGGCAAGCAGCCTTTCCTTTCTGGCACTTTCTTTTTTCAACCCCCCTGGTAAATCCCAACGTCCCCCGTCTTCCCTCAACCCTAGACACCTCGACTGGCGACCAAACAATCCACAACTTAGCCGCGATCCCTTCTTTCACGTTTGACCAAGCGCTCTCGTCTCTTTCCTATTCGAAATGGCCCGCGGTAACCAGCGTGAGAAGGCGCGCGAGAAGAACCTCAAGGCCCAGTCCGCCCAGGTAAGAACACCATGATCCGATGCAGCCAGTCCTGGAAGTCGAGGTTTCTGTCTCTCTCTGTGCATCATCATCGTCGCCTGGGCTTTAGCTTTGTTTGCAGGCTCAGGGTTGGCTAAGACAGGAAAAGAGGAGGATCATGAGCGCGTGAGCTTTTTGACAGACTCGCGATGATGAAGCCATCCGCCAGTTACTGTTAGGCGCCCGCTTACCTTTTTCGGATCCTTTCTGCCTGTCTGTGCAACTCTACGCGTCTCAAGCGCCGAAGATAAACTTCTCTATGAAATCAAATGAAAGATACCGAAGCAGGAAAAAGAGCCATTGGTTTACATATTCGTTCTTGAGTGATTTACCTATGGTTTCTGAGAGACAATTGACCACCTAACCTATGTTTTATGAGTACAGAAAGCGAAGAATAGCAAGAGCGGTACCGAGATGCAGCGCGAAAAGGAGGCTCTCGCCGAGATGATGCGGAAGAAGCAGGCTGCCGGTAAGCTTATCCAACCCCTCGTCTTCTTTCACCTAACTGCCCACGCATCTACTACTTCGGCTGCCATCTGCGTCTACATCTATTGGATATTTGCGACACGGGCTGACTTCTGGTGTCTTTTGTGACTTCTAGCCGATGCGAAGAAAGCTGCTACTTCTAAGGACGGGAAGAGTTAGCTCGAACAAGTTGGTTTCCCGACATCGTCCTCGTGAACGGCGTCACGAGAAGGAGTTTCTCCAGAGAAGAGCATCTGTTTTACGATATCACGATGTAGGATGAATTTTTTTTTTGGCTAGACCAGGAGGCGGATAAGGCGTGTTTAGGCGTGCTAGGCTTCTATATCTTTGTTCAATCGAGCACTGCAACATACCTAAAACTCAGAAACCGTGTCAAAGCTAAGTGATATGACTAACCTCAGTATATGCTTTCTACGGAAACAGAACACGAACATCACCATTGATTTTCCTTACAGATTCAGGCGCATAGTATCGAGACGAAAGGATATTGGTATATTCGTCCATTCAATGACCTATTAGTTGCAATACAGAAAAATACGATCCAGTCATATATATAAATGCCTAGAACCTCCAGTGCCGGTTGGTTTAGGGGGAAAAAAATACAAAGTCTATCCTTCAGGCGACACGGGGAACCCCCGAAATAATAGAGTTAACATCTAGAAACCACCATAATGGTATCACTCCCTCGACTCCCAAAAATAAAGAAACTATGCAACCCCTCGAATGATACGTCGATTAGACAGTCTCCATCATACTCGCCGGAAGGCCGCCTAGATCGCTTTAGTTAGTTTGAGCCAATGTCCTTGAGCGCGTTTTAGGGAGAAGGCGAAAAACATGCACTAACCTGCAATGCCACCGAAGTTGCCAAGACCCTGGACTGCAACAGCAGGGAAGCTGCCAGTACCGCAGGTGACGGCACAGACGCAAGCGCCGGTCTGGATCGAACCAGCTCCGGTAAGAATGTTGGATGCTAGGGCAGTTTCACTGGCTGTGGCGACCGCAGATTCAACACCGGCAGCTGCGGATGCGGTGGCGTTGCCGGTGATAGCACTGCCGGCGCCCTGGCCCTTCTGCGCGATGGCAGCAGCTTGGAATAAGGCCTGGGACTTCTCCGCGGTGGGGTTGATCGAGAAGGTCATACCCTTACCGCAGTGACCAGTCTGTTTGCAGTAGAACCCTGCACGAAAAAAGTTGGTTAGTTATCAGATTCGTAGAGCGAGTTGATAGAAATGCCCGCTGGGTTTCAAACTTACATAGAGGCTCCGTGGTCATGACTTGCATGGCAACCTGGGGCGCAGGGTCCACGGTGTTGTTTGGGTTGGGCTGGAAACCAGAGTCCATACCACCTTCCATGGCATCGCAGGGAAGAGGGAATGTGGACTGGGTGACGGTGTGGTTTGCACTCATGAAGGTGAAGACAACCATGTCGCCAACGTTGGCCTTAACCTCGGCTGGGGTGTAAACGAGACCGGCGGCACCACCGACCGTGACGGAGTGGGTAGCCACGGCACCGACAACTTCGGTAGTCTGTCCGGCTTCAACAGTTGCGGTCCCAATGGCGGTGGCCTCCACGCCGGCAGTCACTGTCTGCGTCACAGTAACTTGCTGGTTTAGCGTCGTGGTCTCGGCGTTGTTTCCCGGGTTGGCCCAGATGATAATGATTTGAGTCGAACCGACGGCAGCAATGGCTCCGAGCTCACTAATACCACCAACACCGGCAGCGCCTGCAATATTGCTCAAGTGGCTGTTTCTGCGTAGGGGGTAGTCGTTGTGGACGGCTTTGGCAATAGCCAACGGGGCAACGGCCACCGAGAGAGCTGCTGTGTACTTCATGATGATTTAGATGGGGTTCTAAAAATTAAGTCGGAGAAAAACTTCGAAAGTGTTTCCCTCAAAAAGGCGAGCGTGTCGTCGAATTAATTTTCCTGATAGACTGAACCGAACCTGGCAATATAGAAGCACTTGAATGGCGAGGGCCTGCTCGTGATGAAGGGAATGAATGAGACTAAGATGCAAGAGCACTGGAAGAAAAAAAGAGCGAACACACGGCAAATTGTTTGAAGTGTAAAGAGATAGAAAGAAACAACCCACCTCCGGCCCTGGAAGAGGGAATCCTATTGTTTAAATCGAGCATGAAGATCGAGGGCCATAGCCGGCCAGGTAGGCTTCCAGGATCTCTATCTCACGCCTCCTGGACTAGGAGCTGGTCTCGAAACATGACGAGAAAATCTTCCGTGCAGGCATGCACAGCTAGGATATCTCTTTCGGGGGTCGTGGCGTCCGATCACGACCCTGGGAGCACGACTGGGCGCCGTCAATGCCCCCCTGGTCATTTACCTTATTCTGAATGGAGCAGCGCTGGAGGGGACGTCGTTGAGGCTCTAATAAGCAAGATGCGGCAGGTTTGAGCTTGGCCAGGGGGGGCGATGTGACAGAACCGTCTCGGATGGTGTTTTGGGCACGTCGCTTAAACATGGGGGTTTGAGGTCATAGCTCACCCTAGACCCTGAACATATATACCTATAGTAGAGTTTACATGATGTATATTCCAGGATTTGGCTACATAGATTGGGAAAATGAAAATAAATAAAAAATACTCTTCCAGGGAAACGCATTATTCTCTAGAGGTACCTACTGTTGAAGTTAGGAAAGAAATTAATTTAGGGAGGTACATCTCAATCAATGATTCAGTTAAGAACGAATTGAGTTTGTTAGGTTAGTATAGATATCCCTGATAAGGCTAAGGCCAAAGACGTTAACCTTAAGCTCCCCTGCAGCTAGCAACTAGGTAATTAGCGCTAGGTCGTAGCAGCATCCGGGGTCGTGCATATTGTGTGGGCGCCAAGTTTTGTATACCCTTTCCCTTCACTGGAGGGGATGCGCCGTGACATGAGATAGCAGGTAAAGAAGTCGCCGGATCGCCTGTCTTCCGCCGTCAATACGGTTTAGACTAACCTGGCAATTTAGGCGCAGGGTCGACGGCGAACCCCACAAGGGTGGAAATTAGAGCTATGATATAAGCCTCGTGGTCACCTCGATTTGTTTCTAGAGCGCACGAACGTGGTATTCGTTGCGACGGCTAACCAATTCCAACCCCCAGCACTGATGTGCTTGGGGCATCGTCTAATGTTTCTTGGGCAGTCTCATCTCTCATCGCACATCCAATTCATTTCGGCATCCTATATCCAGATACCCAGCACGCCCTGGCATCTATAAGCGTGTTTGATACGAGTAGGTATAACTCTTGTTTCCCGTATGTCCTACCAATTAAGTGTGGATGTCTATCCACCAGCTGGAAATGCATGGCAACAACATCCCATTGAACCTGAAATGGAGGCCTCTCGGCTAGTTGCTGGTGATAAAATATTCTGCGAAAACGTAACGTATGCTTAGGTACGCTTAGCAGACAATAGCTCTCTGTACCTACCGAGATATATAGGGGACTAATAATCAGGATAGTGTACGCTTAGGCTATAAGTAGTAATTTATATATATACATTCCTCGTGTTCAGACTCTTGATGGGATCACGGCATTGCTTTCTAGGAACTAAAGACTTCAACGAATCTCTTGTGATACTGCTACCAAGTGTAGGCTATGCTATCTCGGGTAGACATATTCGTCACTATCAACTTCGGAGGTTTTCACGGACCATCGTTGAAAGGGGCCTCAAAATCTTAACTTAGAATAGTTCTCTGATTACCTACCAATCAATCCTGTAGGTTTCTTTAGATCCCCTTTGCCTGCTGAAATTGACACATGGCTTGCCGCAACAACTAGTGGTCTTGAGCAGAACAACGTCAGTATCGTGTGATGCTGTAACCAGATTTGTTACAGATATTCCTGCGTCAGGTCGATCGGATGGGGAACCCATGCCGTCTTTTTACCAGGGTTCCACACAGCCTTACAGACAGAATTTGCAAATGCCTTTTGGCCATTTGGTCATCTATGCTGAGAATCGGCCTGACGATTGGACGAGTCGTGCTGGCCTTCGTAATAGCCGGTGTAGTATCCCGCGTAGTACCACGACATCAAGAGTCTCTTAAGGCCCTCATCACGGACTGTCATATAGTTAGTTCGGATATTCACACACCAAATATAGACAAACTTCTTAACCCCCTCCCGCGCAAGCAATGTGCATCGCAAAGGCGCTTGCTAAGAAACTTACCTGAACTAAGCAATCCTGCCGGTACGGGGCCGGGTCCAGCACCAAGCGGATGGCTGTGCTGGGTAGCTGGCGTTCCGCCCTCCTGTCTTCCATCCTGTGCATGTTTCATTAGAATCTTGGTTAGATCTCTGCCAAGACTCACCGGTCCGCCGGGATTATCTTCATGGATTCCTACCGGTGATGAACTTACAGGAGCTTCTTTTGCCTCTCCTCTCATTTCGGTATCTACTTTGTTGACGCCGGGATCTAACGACTCGTCGATCTCATCTGTGCTGTGCTTGGCATCCGAACCATTGCTTTTGATGATCTTCACGTCAGAACATACAGATCTTGCACTCAAGACAATACGGGGCACGCCGTCGAGTAAGAACAAGAAGGGGGCTATCCCGCAAGGACTACCTAACTTACTGTTCAAGTTTCGGCTTCAGAAGATTAACGTCGCCGCCATGTCGGTGGATGCTGTGATACCTCTGGAGGGCAAAATATGGTTAGCTCACAAGAGCTGACATATCTATGAAAGAGCATCATACCTTATATTCCTCTAAAGCTTCGTTCCATGAATCTACTAGAGCCGAATCGTCCCAGATTTCGTCATGGGTCAGCTTTCCTTCGTCGGAAGCCATTTTTGCTCGATACTATTGTATATCAAATCTGGGAAGAAACAGAGCTTGAAGGCTGCGTAGGAAGTAATGAGATAGGTCTCAATATATGATAGGTAACTGATGTGCTTTGGAGCTTCTACTAACCCCGTTTTAAAAAAGGTTGCACAGTGCACATGCCCCAAGCTTTATTCGAGCTCGAACATCTAAACTACATGCACACATGCTCAACAAGACAAGGCGCATAGGGCATCCCGACTCGAGTCATTATATATAAAGCGGTACTATGGGGGGTTTTGAGTATCTAGTTGATATCCAACATATTCTATGGCTGAATAATTTGATATGTGATGTTGCGTAGGTACTTACCTACCTAAAGTACCTCTGTTCTCTGAGAAGTTGTAGGTGGGATGGATGAAGACCCATTCTTTTTTTAATTCGGTGCTCACCTCCTATCAGCCTATCAGGGAGAGCCTGCGCTTTCACCGCCAAAATTTCCAGCGGCAGAATTCAATGCGTACCTCTGAGAAAAAACTTATTCTGCAGGGCCTTCCCGCACTAAAGAATCACACTTACACTACAACGTCCTGCTCGATACGCTGGACAAAGTTACTTGAAAATGGCGCCAGAGCTGAGAGCAAGGAAATCAAAAGGTGAGAACCCAATTTACTGCGCCTGAGCTCGCAACCATTGCTAATGATACATCTAGACTCGGTTATTTCAGCTGCGAAGCCGAAGCCTGCCTCCAAAGTCAAGGCGACAACCCCAGCAAGCAAACGAAAAGGCTAGTCGATATTGTCGCCTATATATGATCTACTGTAATTAACGAGAACCTGTAGCTGTCGAGGATGCGTCTCCGGTAGTGTCTAAGAAGTCAAAGGCGACGAAGGAAGATGGGCGTTCGAAGACCTCGAAGAGCTCGCGGTCAGCGACTATGGACGAGAAAGCGCAGCGCGATGCGAAGAGCGACGACGAGTTTAGCGGGGTCTCCGATGACGAGAAAGACGAAGCATATGCTCTCGCGAAAGTCATTGATAGCGGCGACGAAGAAGATGTTGCAGTAGACACTGCCGATGCGTTCCAAGAAGGCCAGGATGTAGGCAAAGTACCCGACGTTTCGGAACAGTTGAGCAAGCCTAAAGATGGAAAGGCTGGGATAATATATGTTGGGCGAATTCCACGTACGTCACTCGTCTATCATAGGTTATGTCTTGCTTCCATCCGCTAATTCTGACTGCTGTAGACGGCTTTTACGAACACGAGATGAGATCTTACTTCTCCCAATTTGGAGAAATCACGAGACTGCGCATGTCTAGAAATAAGCATGGCGAGTCGAAGCATTTTGCCTTCATCGAGTTTTCGGAGGCCGCAGTTGCTGAGATCGTTGCAAAGACTATGGACAATTGGTCAGTATACAGCCCTTCCAAGGATTGTGAATCTTCATTCTCGGATGATAGAATGAATGGTCTTCGTTATAGATACTAATATGTTTATTTCAGTATGCCGAAATATCTCTTAGTTCTCCCTCCTTTCCATTCCCTCCTTAACTTAACCCGCCGGCCAATGAGTCTAAAAAGCGAGACCTCGAGTTTTGAGAACGATGCTAATATACAGAAGACCTTTTGTTCAACCATATACTAAAGGTGAAACTTATTCCGAACTCACGAATTCACGAAAATCTATGGAAAGGCGCGAACAGGCGGTTCAAGAAGATCCCGTGGAATAAGATGGCTGGTGGCCGACTGAAGAAGCCTCTGTCCGAGTCCGCATGGACAGAAAAGATCTTGAAGGAAGAGCGGAGACGGAGCGAACGAGCAAAGCAATTACTAGACATTGGCTATGAGTTTGATGGACCGAAGCTTAAAGTCGTTGACGATGTTAGCCGAGAGCCTGCAACACTTGAAGGCGCGGATGAGAGCGTGCCGAAGGCTATCGAGCCGGCAACGCCAGCTGCACCTGCGGAATCACAGACGGTTGAGGCAGAGATCGAGACGGAGATCGAACCAGCAGATAAGGTGGTGGATGTGAAGAAGCCGAGTAAGGTGAACAAGCAATCTGCTCTCGGGTCTAGTAAGAAGGCAAAGAAACCGAAAACGAAGAAGGCTTCCGTACAGGCGTAATATGCACGAGTGTAGAGTTCGCGGCAATAGATATTTAGTTGTCAAAAGGTGGGGTAGAGCATGCATAGATGCGAGCGAAGTCATAATATATTGTAGAACTATAAAGAATGATTTCTCTAGGTATGTTCCCATTCTCACGAGCCGACCCATCTCGTCATATAGCAATTGTATGCGCATAGCGAACCCGCGACGCCCATAGACGAAGTCGGACAAAAGCAGGATTATAAAAGGCAATCATTATTCTACTTCAGCCGGAGAACGAACCAGCCAGTGCAAACCTCACAGTCGGGTTGGGCAGTTTCAGATTTGAATTCTGGCATTGAAGGTGTAAAAATATGTGAAGAGAGGAAAACCAAAATTTCAATCGCCAGAGCTCTCAGTTTTGTAGGTTAGACTCTTCCACATACCTGGGACCCAGTGTTGTAGAGATTAGCCAATCAGACAACACTGAATCAGAATGGTACATCTGTACTCCGTAATCGCATAATTGCTTAAACACCTAATTACAGCTGCCACCAGACGCCGACTGTTCCCGTCGTCTCTCGTCTCTCGTGCAGAAGCGTCTAAATGGGTCATTGTGCCCCGCGACAGCTGGCAAGCTGAAGCATGCGAACTTGAGCACCTCATCAATCTGGCAGTGCTCTAGATCCACCCATTCGCTAATAATATACTATCTTCAAAGGGCTTACGTGTGGATTTACAGCACCCCGGCGCAGCATCGTCCCATCACAAGAGAAGATTTGCTCTGCAACTCGACGTTACCGAGTTCAAACCCAAGTCCTTCCTTGATAGAATAAGCTACAATGGCACCATCCGAGCCATCCCAACCTACGACTGCAGGTTAGTCGCAAAAGACACGTTCGATTCTGTCCGGATCGAGCACTGTGAGCTAACATTTGTCACTTTCACTAGCTTCTAAAAAGAAGAATAACAAGAAGAAGAGGAATGCCGCCAAGTCAAAACCGAACGAGGACAGTGAGCAGTCTCCCGAGACGGTCCAGAATGGAGGCCATGACGAGGAGGACGGTGCTCAATCCGACGACCCGGATGCTTCAGAAGTGGTATTCAATCTACACATACCCGCAATTCAGGCTGCATGGATCTAATGCAACAAATAGAACACCCAGAAAGACCCTACCAACGGCCATGCCCCATCGCCGGCGACCAATGGACATGCCCTCGAAGACTCGCTTTCGAAACTCGCTGTTCAGGACAATGGTCCAAATGCAGATACAAGCGCCAGGCTAGAAGCAATGTCACAAGAACGGGAAGCTCTTCGAGCCGAAGTAGGGGAACTTCGGAAACAACTAGAAAGTCTACAAGCAACCCATACACAAGAGACATCGCGTCTCAAGTCAGACCTAGAAGAAGTCGAGGCCGCTAAAGAGCAAGTCGAGGAACAATACCAAACACTAGTAGACAGGGTCGAGAAAATCAAAGAGAACGTCAGTAACCGGTTAGCAAGAGGGAAGGAGGATTTAGAAGAAGCGAATCAACGGATCGAGGAACTCGAGGCGCAAAACGATGAACTCCAAAAGGCCACCCAGGGTTACCAAGATGAGATCGCTGGGCTTCGGACCGAGTTGCAAGATGCCACACGGGAGCTATCTAGTTTAAGGAGCCGGAACAACCTCTCGCAGCATAATTCACTAAAGGAGAAGGAGGACATGAACCGGCAGATCCAACATCTCAGAGAGGAGGCAGAAGCAGCTAAAGATGCTATGGGTGACTGGGAGGTCCTAGCGATGGAAGAGCGGTCGATCAGGGAGAGTTTGGTCGAGAAAGCTGCGGCACTCGAGGAACAAGTTGCCACGCTAAGAGACAACTATGACCAGATCGCATCCGAACGGGATAGTCAATCTCAAGCCGTCGACAGCCTCCAAAGGGCCCTCCAGGAGATCCAGGAGGCCCGCAGAAAGGAACTACGAGAGATGGTCGAGACGTCGGAAGAGCAGCTTCAAGCGCTGAAGAAGCTGGTTCACGACGCTGACTCGAGAGCTTCGGAGGCCGAGGCAGCTAAGGAATCTCTGCAAAAGGAGCTGGAGCGTACTGCGCCGTTCGAAAAGGAGGTCAAGGAGAAGAATCTCCTCATTGGCAAGCTGCGGCATGAAGCTATTGTCCTCAATGATCATTTAACGAAAGCCCTTCGGTATCTCAAGAAGACCAAGCCTGAGGATAGCATCGACAGGTCAGTCCCATGGTACCCTACATTTCAATAAGGCAAGACACTAACTAAACATAGGCAAATTGTCACCAATCACTTGCTGCAATTCCTTGCTTTAGATCGCTCAGATCCCAAGAAGTTCCAGATCCTACAAATCATCGCGGGACTACTGAACTGGACAGATGAGCAGCGAGAGCAGGCTGGGTTGGCACGTCCAGGGGCATCTAGCAACTCCCTTCGCCTGCCCACCTCTCCGTTCCATAGGACGCCTAGTACGCCGTCTCTCAACACGGAATTCTTCTCCGAACCCACGCCGACATCGGCGAGCAAAGAGTCTCTTGCCGACCTTTGGGCCGGATTCCTGGAAAGGAGCGTAGACGAGGCATCTCAGGCTGGGGGGTCAAGGAAGGGAAGCATGTCCAGCGTAGCCACCGGCGCGACTAGGCCCGACACGAGGGGCGCCTAGACCACACCTTGATACATCTTGCCTCATGTCATATTCTACCCTAAATGTAATCAATCTTGATCGGGAGAACTACTAGCAGCCATGGTATTAGAAGACGCGAGGCATTCATTACGGCGTTCGTAGGATAAGGGAAGGGTGTATAACTGTACGGGAACGGTCATGACTTCGGGGTGAGAAGGATTGTTAAATTACCTTATTCTATCAAAACTTGACGAACTCATTTTTAGGGAGGGGAGGGGAGGGGAGCGAATTCTTGATATCACCAATGCAAGCTTCACATTTGGTTTATTCTTAAGAAACGAACAAGCGCTTTTCTTCTTGTTCCACAATCTTATTATGTCTATTAAGCTGTCATGTAGGAAGCGAGCAGCTCTCTCAGGAGACTGTTCGGAATCTAAACAGGTCATAGTAACGGTCTCGAAAAAAAAAAGGGGGAGGAGGAGTCATGCATTTTAGTGTTTGGTAATTCCATCATTTTTGGTGTTCTTCGCTAATATAGATAACCCAGTCGGTCTAATAAGTGATATAGTGTACACATGGTATTATTATACACAACATAGTCTCTCCCTTTTATCACCCAACAGTAGTAGTAGTAGTCTCGGGTACCGAGCCCTCCTCCCCCGCCAGCTGCACCCGGGGCAGGACGTTGCCGGCGTAGGTCTCGGCGTCGCGGGCGATGTCCTGGATGTTGATGCGGTTCTGGAGGGCGTCGTTGACGCCCTCGACGACGTCGCGCTCCTCCATGACCTCGCGCATGAGGCGGCCCTCGTGCTGCCAGTAGGCCTGGGCGCGGCCGCGCAGCTCCTCGTCCCGGATCGACGTGTTCTTGACGATGCCCACGGCGTTGAGCCGGCTCTTGGCGGCCAGCAGCTGGCGGGTCACGGCCTCGACGCGGGCGGCGGCGCCGGGGGGGCGCGCGAACGCGCGGCGCGTGCCCGAGAGGTAGACGAGGGCGGCGACGAGCAGGTCGAGCGCGGCGAGGAGCGCGCCCCGCCACGCGCGGCTGGTCCAGAAGAACATGTCGAGGTCGGCGAGGCGCGCGGCGCGCGCGTTGAGCTGGTAGTTGTACGAGCTGGCGACGTAGACGTCGAGGACGGCGGCGAGCGAGGCGAGGGTGGCGGCGAGGGGCCGCCAGCGGGCGGCGTCGCGGCCGGAGACGGGGGCCGAGGTGGCGAGCGAGAGGGCGGCGAGGTTGACGAGGTGCGGCGCGAGCAGCGCCGGCAGCGCGTAGTAGAGGTACGAGCGCGGCTCGTCGGCGGCGCAGAAGGGGCAGTCGGCGAGCGCGGCGGGGCCGAACTGCAGGTACAGCAGGCGCGACTCGAGGTTGACGAACCGGGCGCGCAGCGCGGCGTCGGCGTCGGCGAGGGCGCCGCCGGGCCGCAGCGACGCGAGCCGCGTGAAGAGCACGTCCGTCGGGATCTGCAGGCGCGACTGCGTGCGCGCGAAGACGTTCTCGGGCGCGAGGGCGGGCAGCGCCGTGAGCAGGAGCACGAGCGCCGCGCCCGCCATGATGCAGATGCCGCGCAGGGCGAGCGGCGGCAGCGGCCGCACGCCGAGGCCCGGCTGCTGCGGCGCGTGGCGGATCGAGCGGTAGTAGCCTATGGCTTTGGGGAGGAGGATGGGCCCGAAGAAGAGGAGGAGGGACTTGATGCTGATTGATACGTTAACAAGTCAGTCTTGGTTACGTTGAGGGGGTGGGCTAGATTGGATAGTAGTTGTGTATACTCACGTCCCCCACGATATCGTCGCCATCTTTCTCTGTCTTACTCTCTACCCCTCTCTTTCTCTCTTTCTCTCTCTCTCTCTCTCTCTCTCTCTGATTGTCTTGCTATATATGTATCATACCGTTTTGGTATTTTGTTTGCAAGTTGTTTCCCCGCGGGTGCTTTGGTGTTTTGTTTAAAGGCAGGTAGGTGTTCGGCCAAGCTGGCCAGATAGATGTCAGTCAGCCTTGCCCTGAATTCCAGAGGTTTAGAGCCACTAATATCACTAGTAATCAAGACCCTGGTCCTAGCCTGGCGCTCTGGCCGAGGAAAGGCTTGTATTGTAATTGGTCAGCTTGTTGCATACCCACCTTTCTTTTCCCGGTCCACTTCTTCGATTTCGCTTTAAAACCCACCGAATTAATTTTCTTCTTTCCATCCACAGAACAGCATTTCTGAAGGCTTTCAGGTTTTCCGCTCACAGGAATATCTCCCTAGTTTGCATGGACTACAGATGATTAGACGCAGACTCTCAGTATTATTACCCGTATAACTATTACGCAGAGCTATCTGGCCAGGAGTGTGTATACCCCGGTAGGTTTGTGATTCTGGCACGTTCGAAGCTTTGGCGATCTCTCTTCTCGATGGCCGCCAGAGTCAATATGCTGCCTATAGCGAGTACTCAATCATAGAGTAATCTCAATCGTGTTACAGAGTTTCCAGCTTTGCGCAATGACAAACTCTGCGTCAAATTAGATGAGAGACATGCCCTCGTATTGTACCTGTCTAGGTAGCTAAGCAAATCATATTCTTCCACCAGAGACATTCCTCTCATGAATCTTTCTTGTCCTTCGTGCCCTGTGATATCGGCTTGTGTCCTTGCTTCTCTCCAGCAGCCTTCGCCGGTTGCTTCTGGGCTTGTTTAGTAGCTAACGCGAGGCCCAGAATAGCCTTGATTGTATCACTCGTCAAGATGACAACACCAGTACACGCAGCCTGCCACGATACGATGCTGACGCTGCCTAGGGGCGCGCGGGGGAAAGACAGTATCCATTCGACGTAGTACGGGAACCATCCGCTGGGAAGCCAGAACATGGGTTGCTTTCCGTAGATCCAGGGCAGTATGAACTTGACTCCAGATGTGGCAGTCCACCTTATAATTCCGGCGGTCCGGTCGAATTTCGCTTTCGAAGCATCGTGGGACGACTCTACACAACCGAGCGGTTATTTTCTAGTCCCCATGCTCTCTCAAACGGTGTAACTTACTTATCTTCTCCAGCTGCTCTAGTAGTTTGTCATGTTGCCGCCTAAGCTTTGCCCACCTGGCAAACTGGTCCTGGCTGCTTGTGGTGTTTAAGTCGCGCCGAATCGTTAGGTATTCTTGCTGGATCTTCTGCTTCTCGGCGGCCTGCTTCGCGGTCTGGGTCGGGAGGGCCAGGTACAAGTTCCATAGCTATGTAGTTGCGTTTGGTCAGCCCTGCCACTATGACGTTAGGGTACTGCATTAGAGTAGGATCCTACCAGATTATTGATGGTCGCGGCGCCGATGGTATTGACAAGGTGGACGACCAGTTCGACCAGAAGGACGACGAGAAGTAAGGATGGCATCTTGACTGCGATGCTTCTTGCCCCCTGGAGTACACAAGTAGCTAAGAAGATGCCACGGCGGGAGAACAGCGATTACAGAGATGTCGAGTGGCCTGTCCGACACAGCCTTTAACGTGTATAAGCAATTCAAACCACGTTTCTCTGACACGTCTACTCACATGAATAAGGTGTTCGATACTCGCATAAATATGAATTTATGCAGAAACATTCTGCCTTAGGGGAGCTAACCCCACTATGTAACGACACGTTCTCTTTGAGGGGCGGGACCACCGAGACAACCAGGTACAACAATATGAGGTGCACTCACTCGCTGGCCTCACTTATAGCGCATATAAGGCCAACCTAACAAAATTGCCTACCGAACTCGTCTATCCTTCCCACAATGGCTATATAACGGGGACATGTCTCGTTCTATAGATAAAGATCTGTACACTCACTTGAAGACCGACGATTCGACACCGGTCTATGACGATATTTCGACAGTGCTCACTGAATTGCCTGACACGGGATTATTGGAGATAGAGTTGCTTGGAAAGAGTCACCCGCTTGAACCAGGTGTCAACTACCTTCGAGATGGCACGGCCGTGGCGATCCCCAAGCTGAGGCTTGTTCAGGCA
Organism: Biscogniauxia marginata; assembly: GCA_022695795.1. Classification (NCBI taxonomy): domain Eukaryota; kingdom Fungi; phylum Ascomycota; class Sordariomycetes; order Xylariales; family Xylariaceae; genus Biscogniauxia; species Biscogniauxia marginata. The sequence continues at coordinate 740,866 of MU404055.1, read as the reverse complement.
TTTTTTGTTGCGCGCGAGATCCTACAAAATTACCTCGGAGGCAGCACCAAGTCAATTGGTAGAGATGCCATAGCCGCCAGCGCTGTAATCCTCCTCATGGACCCCGAACATCTCACGGCAGCCAATGTCAGGAAACGCGCACTCATGTACACGATGGAGAACGGGAAGCTCGACGAGCGTGCGTTGAAGCACGAGAAGCAGTTTGTGGATACTCTTCTCACTGCTAGGCTTCATCGCCACACCAAGTCTCCCATTCTCTGGTCGCATCGTCGTTGGCTGCTCAAGATGTGGATAGCCCAAGACATGCCCGTGGACGCCGAACTTGATATTACGCAGGTTGTCATGGTGGCTGGGGAACGGCATCCTCGCAACTACACTGCCTGGCACCACGCCCGGTTTTTAACTGACGTGGATCGTCGGGGGGTTGGGAATATTGCCGTGAGCGTCAAGGAATTTTGCCTCCGGAACCACACTGACATCTCCGCTTGGGAATTCCTCGGCTTCGTCATCCGTAAGATAGATGGTGAAGAAAAACGTAGGGAAGTTTGTCTGTCGCTCCTCGCAGATGTTCTTCAAATGACCGAGTCGTTACGCTGGACGAACGAGTCGGTCTGGACTTTCTTACGCACTACAGTGGCCACAGAGCTCATTAGCGAGCATCAATTCGAGTCATTCATTGCCGTGAACGAGAAACTTTCTTCTGTAACGCCACAGCACTCGCCTCAGCGGAGAATCCTAGACAGAGCTCGGCATTGGTGTCATAAGTATCGCCTGCATCACGTCTCGGCCCGGGAGATCGGTGCACGATCGGATTCTCCACAGGCATTGATTCATGCAAATCCATGAGTCGAGTAGGTTAGCATAGTCTTTTAAAAAGAAAACCGTCATGTCTAAAACTTGGCAACCTAGTCACGGGCATGGACATTATCACCAGCAAGGCTGCCATTTCGGGGGCGCACCGTCGGCCTTGACTGTCCATTCCACTTGAGCCGTGTGTGATCAGCAAAACGGGCGCGCGACTAACGACGCCGGATGCCAAGATCACACTTTTCCACAAGTTGAGGTCCTTCGCCGTCGAAAAGCACGTTGGCTCTTGTGTACGATTTAAAGCTCGCGCACGCGCTAGCACAACGGCAGTTGAAAAACGCCGCCTCCTTTTCCAGGGGGGGCTAAATGGAAGTGTAGATAGCTTCGGCGCTGATAGGTGGAAGTGTACCAAAACGCTGGGATGCTTCTCGTATTAGTGTATGTCAACTGCACTATATTGTTATCAAAGCCGACAGCACAGACTTCGTAACAACTCGCACACTGAGGTCTGCTTATTAGATCGTATCCTTCCGACAAATGCCGGCTCTATGCAACGCTGGTATCCGGCAGAAAATTCTAGACCAGAACAATTGCTCAAGCGCGCGGCCAGAGTACGGTACCGAGAGAGATACTGTCACGAGGTTAATGCCATTAGCGCCATCGAGCAGCCAAGATGCTTGACTCAACCTCTGACAGCCATTGCTTACAAGTGGTATGTTGTTTCTCAGTTCTCCGTATAATCCGGGTGATAATGTTATAATCCTTTCTGTTGAACCCTTCATGACCGAGTCAAGTGATTCTCTGGGAATCACGAGAGGTACATGGCTGGCGAGGTTGGCGTAACATACTGTGATGATTTGGGGGTGATCGCCAGTGCCAACTCTTGGCTGTCGTCTTCTCAGTGCCTCCATTCCCCATCAAGCCTTCAAATCTCCACCTCTTGGGTCGCCAATTGAACGCCATCTGCACCTCCCTGCTAGGCAATTTGCCGTTCCGGGTGTGGAGAGCCCCTTGAACGAAAGTCGGTTCACTCGGCTATTGCACACAAACGCTTACGACACTCGTTATTTATGGTAGCACTCTGTAGAACGCAGGCGTTGCTAGAGCGTCAGGTTACATGTATCAAGAATAATAAGACACAACAAACTCTAGTAACTTCTTCGTCAGGACCTCGAAAACATCTTCGCAACCGCATCCAGTTCAACAGATAGCTCTCTACGAGTATGTTATCAAGAGCAATCTGCCATCTCGCGCTTGAGAGATTGATCGACCGATCTATCTGATAGTAGCAGCAGGGTTCTATTTAGCTAACTTACCTTAAGAGACTAACTACATATACCCTGCCTACTACCTGCTAGCACATAGGTACAATCTTATGCCCTCGTACTTGTTCGGCATCCAATCTACGCCAGAGTTGCACGTAAACTATACGCGAAGCTCAGCCACTCGGTTTCAACCTGATTGCTCTTTAATCATTTGTCTGATCTCAACTCGTGGGAGAAAGAAACGAAAAAGGAACATAAGCAATAGTACCTGATGAATCCTTAGTACTCTCCAGGTCGCAAGATCTTACCTACAACCAGTTGAGAGGTTGCAGGTTGCCTCCGCCTACAGTTAGAAAAGAAAGCAGGGGATTGACCAATAACACTGTCTATATGCCTTTTTCTCTTTCCCCTTGTCGACTAGGGTCACACCCAAGCAATATATCCATGTCTAATATATGGATCTTGCGGGCGGGCCGGAGAGTTATCCCCTGCAGGTTGGTAAAAAAGAGGTCGAGGTTCTGCCAAAGAGATCGAGGATAGGAGCATGCATACAACCACACTGCAACCCTATCTAGTGTAGAAAGCCACAATGGGGACATGGCTAAGCGTATACGCAAGCTGCGCGTTAGACTGTGGTAAAACTCCGTTGATCAACGACTCAGGGTCGAGCAGCCATAGTCAAGCCCAGCCTGGTTTTGAGTTTCCCTGTCCCTCTCTCTACCAACCTCACCTCCACAACACGATTCACACAACATCATCCTTCTCCACCACACCCTCCACCCTATCTTTTGCTTATTGTTCGTCTTTTCTACGTGTGCCTACTAAGTAATTCATTCATTCATCCTCATTTTTTGACTCGGCGCCGTTCCCGTGGTGTCTTAATATACTAGTCCCCAATTGGCATTTCTACTTGTCTTATATCCTGAATTGTGTTTCTCCCGGCGGCATCTTTGTCTTGGAATTCGAATCGACATATATTAGATACGATTCTCGTCATCGGCTATAGCTAGTTCCTGCATTCCTAGCTAGTCATATTCTCGGACACCTTTCGCTATCACCCGTGCCTAGCTCTGTGCTTTCTTTACTATCCGTGTGGCCGCACAGCGTATTTCCTGGAACTCAATTCTACAAATGACGATCCCATAATCTTTAATACTATAATATCCGGACTAGAGTCCGGGACTCTTGGGCCGCCTTCAAGCTTGAGCCTCCACCTAGTCTCTTAGAAAGTTTGCTTCTCCTGAGTTAAGCTACGCTGCTCAAACCGAACGAAAGCCGTTTGTGCGGGATCAATCGACACAACAGTTTCCACAACGCAACGCATCTTCTGGAGAGCTTAGGGAGACGAAGTATTTCAACTGGGGAAGGCCCGTTTGGGTTGTGGGGTTGCGCCGTGGACATTTCACAAGATGCATCGAGGCTTGATATTACTCCAGCTTTCATTATGGCTTACTAGCATTCATGCTCTCGTTCCATATACATCATCTGGAGGACACGGAGGAAGCAGAGGAAGGTCTTCGGCTACTGCCAACTCGGGTGCACTTGGCGGGTTTGTCACCTTCAAATTGGTCCAGAACGGCCCCGACGTAAGTTCAACTCGTACTGCAAGTCAAAGTAGTTGCTAACAAGATGGGTACCATCAGTCTGACGACCCGCCAACCGACATTGTCACTCGAGATGCTAGAGGCCAAGGATATGACAGCAGATCAAACACACTGCCGTGGGCACGAATGAGAAAAGCCACCGTCACCGAGAGAGACAACGACTATACTGTGCTTGAAGCTGAGGATCCAACCGTGAGCAACAGTGCAGGGATTGACCAGGATGGGACCGATTACTCCTACTTTGTAGAAGCTAAGCTAGGCTCGGACGGCAAACCATTGTATATGCTTCTCGACACAGGTGCTAGTACGACTTGGGTTATGGGTTCTGGCTGCACATCCGACGCATGCAAGTCGCACAATTCTTACGGACCCAATGACTCGGAAACCTATATAGACACCGGCAAGACTTATTCGGTCGAATACGGTACTGGCTCTGTCAGTGGGCATGTCATCACAGATACCATGTCTATTGCTGGTCTATCCGCCTCCGTCTCGTTCGGGGTTGCGAATACCACTTCAGACGAGTTCAGTCAGTTTCCTTTTGATGGCATCTTAGGACTATCGATGAGTCCCGATACTTGGCTATCGTCGGTCAAAAATGCTAAACTGATCAAAGCCAATATCTTCGGGATCAGTCTAGCCCGGAGTGCAGATGGCAAAAACGACGGAGAGATCGCCTTCGGTGCGCCGAACCCGGACAAGTTGGATGGAGATATTTCGTACACCCCGCTCAAGTCGGGATCGACGTGGACCATAACCATGGATGGTGTTACGGTTGATGGCAAGTCAGCCAGATTTCAAGGCAGAGATGCCTACATCGATACTGGCACGAGTTTCGTCTTCGGACCACCGGCCGACGTTAAGGCTGTCTATGCAATGATCCCTGGCTCGTCTCAGAGTGGCACAGCATCATGGACAGTCCCTTGCGATAGCGATGTCCCGGTCGCTCTCACCTTCTCGGGAAAGAGCTGGACTATATCTTCTAAGGACTTCTTGTCCGCACCGAACGGTGATGGTGTTTGCACGGGCAACATCTACGGCATGGAATATGTGCGTGGTGCCTGGTTAGTAGGAGATACATTCTTGAAGAATGTCTACAGCGTGTACGACATGGACCAAAGACAAATTGGTGAGTAGGAGTTTATATGTGTGCCAACCTAGCACTCACGCTAACCTATTGATAGGATTCGCCGCCAAGGCATCGTCTTCCGATGACGACACAGACGAAAGCACAACTACAAGCTCAACGGCGTCTCCTACGGCTACGAGGACCTCAACGAGTAGTCCCACGAGTAGTTCAACCTCAGGAGATATGGGCCTCAACGGCCACGAAACTCCGTCAGCAGACGCTACTCCAGAAGCTACTCCAGACTCGTCATCCCCAGGAGAGAAACTAGTCGCTTGTAGCAAGCACGCTTTTGTTGTCTTCATGGTATCAGTAATCGCCATAATTACATGAGAATAGAAGCCATTATTGAGCCTCAGCTTCATGACGCAAGACTCATGAGGGATCTGCTGGGTTGAGCGAGAATCAGCAGTGATGAATTTATTTCCTAGCCGTAAGGTGAATATCCTTAGGCGTGGTATGCAAACAGGCAGCCAAGGGGGGGTTGGTCCCCCGTTATAGAGGTTAAGGTTTAGTTTTACCACGATGGAGCTGGACGAGGAGAGGTACAGACATAGATATACCCATGGTGGAGAGCAAAGGAAAAAAAGGAAAAAGTCGCTGCGGCAACGTTAGCCCCTTTATGTGTTATATATAGCAACATGTAATAGAAAATGTATTATTCGATTCGGCGCTGCCACCAACTTCTCTGAGGACTGACTACCTACCTTGCGTATCTATCAAGTTCTCTTTTTTAAGTAAGAGTGGCTCGAATTGGCTCTGGGTTTATCTTCCTAGCCAGATGATATAATATACCCAGTAGAGATAAGCATACTATTATCACAAAGGGCGACCGACAGACAAGAGGAACAAAAAAGGGGTAGCTTCGGAAGCAGGGGTAGCCCTGTAATTCATCGAGCTCGGAAAGAGTACGTACCGCTCATCACATGATGATAAGGAGGATAACGAGGATCTGGACCTACCTACTACCTAAGACAAGACCCTGATTAATTACAGTACGTACCTCTTAAAGCTAGTTGTATGTAAGAGCGGAATCGTTGCCAACGAAACAGCGAAAGCCAATTCCTCCCCTCTGGCCTCACAAGATGCTACCACGGTAATACAATGGGCAATGCCAAGAACCAAAGCTCCTATGGAGAGCAGAAAACCACCACCAGTGACCATCACTCGGCCGCCGCCCCCAGAAACGAGGAAGAGCATGGACTGCTCTCCGGGAGCGTTTCCGGCGACGACGACCGCGACGACGAGGACGGTCTGATAGTCCACCCGGGCGATCCGGGCACTCCGCGAACCCCGAGAACACCCCACCGCGTGCGCTTCGACCTGCGCCCGACCAACATCCCCCCGGCCGCCAACGGCGACCACCCGCCGCAAGACTACTTCGCCGTAGCCGAGCCCGACAGCCCCGACGGCAGCGGGCCGGACTCGACCTCGCGGCACCCCCTGCTGACCGACATCGAAGCGCCGTCGGTGGCCCTGGCCAACCGCCTCGAGGCCGAAGCCGAAGACGAAGCCGACGACTACGACGTCCACGCGTGGGCGGAGCGCGAGCGCGCGCGGCCCAAGTCGGGGCTGCGGTCGGCCTTCATGAACATGGCGAACAGCATCATCGGCGCGGGCATCATCGGGCAGCCGTACGCGTTCAAGGACGCGGGCCTGCTGGCCGGGGTGGTGCTGCTCGTGGGGCTCACGGTCGTGGTCGACTGGACGATCCGGCTCATCGTCGTCAACAGCAAGCTCAGCGGCGCCAACAGCTTCCAGGGCACGGTCGAGCACTGCTTCGGGCGCCCGGGGCTCGTCGCCATCAGCGTCGCGCAGTGGGCCTTCGCGTTCGGCGGCATGGTCGCCTTCGGCGTCATCGTCGGCGACTCCATCCCCGCTGTCCTCCGCACCGTCTGGCCCGGGCTCGCCCAGCTGCCCGTCCTCGGCGTCCTCGCCGACCGCCGCGCCGTCATCGCCATCTTCGTCCTCGGCGTCAGCTACCCCCTGACGCTCTATAGGGATATCGCCAAGGTACGCGCGGAGAGTTAGCTACTATAGTTCTGTGGGAAGGGGGGAGGGGTTTTTCTTTTATATACAAAGGCGTTGTGCTAATGGGATCATGTGCGGGGGGGGATAGTTGGCGAAAGCGAGCACGCTCGCCCTCATCAGCATGGGCGTCATACTGGTCACCGTCGTCACTCAGAGCGCCCTCACGCCGGCGGAGGAACGGGGCTCGTTCTCCACGCCGCTGCTCACGATCAACGACGGCATATTTCAGGCAATTGGGGTTATCTCATTTGGTACGTATTTCCCACGCGGGGCCAGAAGAAGGACTTTAGGTACTCTACTCTATTCTAGAGACTAACCACCCAACGATTTCCTTTTATACAGCGTTCGTCTGCCAACACAACTCCCTCCTCATCTACGGCTCCCTCAAGACCCCGACGATCGACCGCTTCGCGACCGTGACGCACTTCTCGACGGGCATCTCGATGGTCGCGTGCCTCGTCATGGCGCTCGCGGGCTTCCTCACGTTCGGGGACCGGACCAAGGGCAACGTGCTCAACAACTTCCCGGCGGACAACGCCATGGTGACGGTGGCGCGGCTCTGCTTCGGGCTCAACATGCTGACGACGCTGCCGCTCGAGGCCTTCGTCTGCCGCGAGGTCATGCTCAACTACTACTTCCCGGGGGAGCCCTTCCGCATGGGCCGCCACCTGGCCTTCAGCACGGCCCTCGTCGTCGCCGCCATGGCCATCAGCCTCGTCACCTGCGACCTCGGCGTCGTCTTCGAGCTCGTCGGCGCCACGAGCGCCGCCGCCCTCGCGTACATACTGCCCCCGCTGTGCTACATCAGGCTCAGCTCCCGCTCGTGGAGGACGTACGTCGCCGGGGCCATCGTGGCGTTCGGGTGCGCCGTCATGGTTATTAGCGTGTTCCAGGCCATCGGGAAGATGATAAAGGGTGAGTCCCTCTCTCTTTTTTTCTTTTTTTGTCTTTCTCGCGATTCCCCGTACCTCTTTTACCCGCGATGTAGTAGTGGTTCTGGTCCCGTTGGTCGCTAAACTTTTATCTAATTTCTTATTCACAGGCGGAGGCGAACCCGCTCAATGCGTCTAGGGAAAGACATTTGTCTTGATGTATTACTTGCCTACGTGTAGTCATATCGGTATCGGGAGTTCTATATCTCAAGCGGTTGGTTATTTGGTAAATAGAGGTAGGCGGGAAACGCGTATTATGCTTATGGGGCGGGCAATGGGATCGCGCGTCGGGCCTTGGGACCTTTCTCTCAGATAGGGGCAAAAACATGGTGTTGCCGTTGTTGAAAGCTCCCCGCTAGCTTAGATATGTACTACAAGCAGCTTGTCATCGTACATGCAAAGGACGTAGGTATATCACGTAACCCACGCCGCCTAGGTGGTTCTCCTGAATAATGAGGGACATACGTCTTACCTGGTTTACCATCTTATGCAATGTGAGGAGCATTACTGCTTTTCGTTCTTTCGTTTCTCTGGTGTTCTTACCATTTTCAGAGGGACCCCTAGATCGTCGGGATCCGCCTATCTGCAGCTTACTTACTCCCTTTTTTTTTTTTTTGGTTATCCACCCGATACCCTTTCTTTCCGATGCTATCCAGCGGCAGGGATATTTCGGGAAGTGTCTTAGGACTACGTACATACAATAATGCATAGGGACTAGACCATCATAAATCCGCCTTTGGTAGGTAGGTAGGTATGGTAGGTAGGTATGGTAGGTAGGTATGGTAGGTAGGTAGGGTAGGTAGGCTTGGTTTATGCAGGCAGATGTATGTACGTGTGTCTTGACCTTCCCCTATCGCGTAGCGCGGCAACTTGCATGCATGAATATAATACTTTACGTACCGAGATATGTGCATACATACCTACCTATGGAGATGCCCAGGTGCATGTAGGACTTGTTATTAATTAAGACCTACATACATATGTAGTAGATAGAACCTAAGACTAGGGGAATTCAATAAGGAGAAATAAAGATCACACGATGTCTACGTAGGTAGGTAGTGGGTATAAGTATGTAATATGCGAAGTGATCTAAGTTATGATGGCAGTACATACTAGTAATCCGTATAGTGATAGTATATAGTTAAGGTAGGTAGTATTAGTCAGTGGCGGGTCTAACTATCTAGGACTCTTTCGACTTGGCGTTTGCCGTGCGTCCACATCCCGTACCGAGATATCTCTGTCTGTTTTTATTCACGCCACTCTACTTACATACATACATACATACATACACCAGGTATACATAACGCCTAAGGTAAGCAAGTAGCCGTTTTGCATCATGTTCGATGATGAGGGGCAAAAAGCGATTGCAACCCCCCTGGACTGGAACCCTTTTATTTGTTAGCTGGCGAAGTAGGGTCATACGTACATACGTTAGCACCTAAGGGTAAAGGTGGGTGGCCTGACCTTGCTCGACCTATCCACGCGGTCCCATTAGTTACCCAGCCAGTGAGGCACGGGATCGGATCAGCACTCACTCGATTATAGGTGTATAAGTGTGTGTGTGTGTGTGTGTGTGTGTGTCCGCCTTGTTTCTTAGGGGAGGGGGAAAGGGGGGGGGAACATACATCTCCTGCCTCCCTGTCTGTCTGTCTATATGCCTATTATCTCTCTCTATCTCCATCCACTCGCGATAGAGTACACTATTAAGCAGGGCGAAAGAGGAAAGGAGGGTCACTAAGCCGATTGACCCCGAGACGAAACCGAGAAACAACCCCGCTTCTTGAGTCTTATTTTAGTATTAAAAACTAGAAGCCCAGGGAAGGAGGAGATATATAACTTGTATATATATCGTCGAGTTTCCCTTCTCGCTCCAATTACGTTACCCACACACAAATTACAACATACGAACACCTGCTGTGCCTTCTCTTCCCTCAGACGGTCCCTTCTTATCTCACTGAATTTCTCAGTAAGTAGACTCCTTTCCTTAATAGCATATGTTATATATTATATATACCTATACATATATTAATGCGACCTACACTACCCGCCTCCCCCCTCCTCTCTCTCTCTCTCTCTCTGCCTCGTCCAACACCAAGTCAGACAATGGTTGCCTCTCATACATAGATCACAACTGGGATAACTTAACTCACACGAATCATACAGACATACCAAACACCACTACCACCCAATCCGTGAAACCAAAATGCATAACTCAGCTTGCCCCAAGTGCGGTGCTGCCTTCGGCGGCAACACGAAGACCTGCGGCTCCTGCGGTGCGGTAAGTAGCCTTACGTTGCCTTTTGTCTTGTGTTATCTACTCCCCCTCCCTCCCTGCCTGTCTGCCTTAACCATCTTCAAACCGTGTGTGTGTGGCCGGTCTTCTTTTCTACCACACCCGCATGCGCGCGCACTACGATCTTGGGGAAAGCAGTAGTGTTCGTCTAAGACATGCCTTGCCTTGCCTTGCCTTGCTTTGCCTTACCTTACCTTACTTTTGGTACTCTATCAAATGATCTCCCGAAATTTACGTCCCCTTCCCGTCATCACCCATCAGCCTAGTCCTCCCTCTTACACGCCAAGAAACTACCTATATGACAGCAAGACCAAAAGACTAACAATTGACGCCTCTCTTCTTCTTACCTACAGACCTGTCCCATTTAGAAGCCAAACTCGTCATCTCTCTCTCCCGCCGAAACTTGGATGATATCTTTCTCCCCCTTGCCCGTCACGTCAGGTCAAATATGAGAGTTTGCTAGAAATTTGTTTCGCTTGCGGCAAGAATATCCCCCCGGGGGGGGGGAGGAGATATATCAACAAGTTTCCGCGAACCACTTCTGTTTTCTGACGACTACGAGATGGGGATTTCCTGGGGTTTTATTTTTATTTTTGGCTTAATAAGAATGGCGAGCGAGTGACTCGAGTAAGGTACATTAGCAGACGTGAGAGGGCGGCAAGGGACAAGTGATAACTGGAGTTTTTCTGTGCTTTCTTACTACTTCCATTCCTTTTCTCGATGGGCCGAGAAGGGGGGAGAGAACATAGCTGGTTGGGAATTTGTAAATGGGTAGGTAACAGGAGATATACATATAAGTGTACAGAATGACGAGGCTCGGTACATGAAATAAGAATGCATACCCCAGAACTGAAACGACATAGGATCGATCAACCAACTTCCATGGCGTTGGACAGGGTTTTTTTTTTTTTGTCTTTGTTCAGTAGACTTGGAAGAAGGTTTGTATTATTCGATCGAAGTCATCCTTAACCCCAACTAACAAGCCAACATACCACCTAAACCAACTAATAATATACACACTACTTTCTACACGCGTATACGCTTCCTGGCCATGTTCGAGTAGTTGTTCAGGTACCCAGCCGACGTATATACTAATATTCCTCTAACTCTTTCGTCTCCTCGTCTTGCTTGAGTTGATCCACGAGCTGCCCACACACACACACACACACACACATATATATATGCTTAGCTACACTATTCAAAAGCACAATCTCCCTTTACACTCCCTACCACAACTCATCTTGGTCCCCCTTTCAACGATCAAAGGTTCCAAGACTTAACCTACTTACCACCTTGCTTGCGTACCATACCCCTCCAACAGTAGATCGCGGGTATACGTAGTATGTAGATAGAGATAAAGAGGTTGTTTTATTTTATATACGAGGGCCGAGGAAGCATTCCTAAAAAGGACGTCAACGGGGCCCCATTCTTTAAACCGAAAGTGGTACCTGTAAGACATGGCCATAAGGCTGAAGCTATAACTACGTATTTTATAGCTAGCCTGGTGCTTACGAGAAAGGGTACCCAAGTTCTAACGTGTTTACAAATACACAGCCAACGTTTCATACACGTAGGAATAATGTTTGGTCATACATATCGAAAGTGAATACCAACTATCTCAAGCTGCTTGCATGGCAAGTCAACGGCGAAGCCTAGGCAATTTTGATAGAAAGTATAGTCACTCACCCGGCGATATGACTACAGCTTATGTCAGACGGGCACCTCAGAAGATTAGGTAGGTTGCGAGCACGGCAGAGGGACATAAAAATCGATAGGAAAAAAAACCAGTCCATGAGCATTATCAAAGGAGTATGGTTGGAGAAAGACAGAAAGAGTAATCCCTAAGCAACAAGTGTCCATCTCCGGTTGGTCTAACGCGGGATCGGTGAGAGAGCAGTAAAAAGGAGAAGATTTATGATATAGCCGTATTCTCTGGGGCTGACTCGCCAATCTTGACACACACATACGCGCACACGCACACCCCCCAACTCTTCCCTTCTCTCTAACAGCACCCCGTGCATGCCTCTCGCCTTCTGTCCATAGTTTCCATGTACCACGATAACCGCCGCCTATCACCATTACCTTCTCCAAGAAGTTGAGAGGCATGTGAAAGTCAACCTAAGTAAGCACGCCGGCCGAAGAGCAGTTACGAGAGTAGACGGATCAAACTCCAGCCGAAACCATGATGCATAGGTGATTCAACCCTTCCCGTCCGTTCAAAACCCCTCTAGTCATCTGAGCACGTCATTCATACGCCAGATGTGAAAGACGATGATGAATCACGCCGGGATATCGAAGGTATCATAAGGGGTTGTTGGTTGTTTACAGGACTAAGCACTTGGAGTGCTTCTTGGGGCGGCTTCGGGATAGCAGAGCGGCACGGGTGGCGTGCTCAAAGACCTCCCGGACACCCTCGTTTGTCTTGGCCGAGCACTCTAGATACTTGTATGCACCGATCTTCTTGCGGACGTCCTCACCCTGTTGTCGGCGGAGTCAGCAAAAGTTGAAAACAAGAGGTTGGTGATCGGCATCTTGCCGCGAGCAGCATTAATGAAGATCGCAGCTAATGCCGCGTAATTGAGATGGAACGGCTTACCTCTTCAGGAGAGACGGGCTTCTGGCTGGTCTTTCGGAGCTCCTCGATAGTCTTGGCATCGTAGCGCAGATCCTTCTTGCAGCCAACGAGGATGATGGGAAGTCCCTGGCAGAAATGAAGAACCTCGGAAATCCACTGTGGGTAAGAGCACGTGTCAGTAGGCTGGCGACCGCCGCGGGGCGGGATAGGGGCCCGGGGTGATGGGATTTGCTGACCTTCTCTTGAACGTTGTCCAAGGAATCCGGAGAGTCGACGGCAAAGCAGATGAGGATAACGTGAGAATCGGGGTAAGACAGAGGTCGGAGACGATCGTAGTCTTCCTGACCTGCCGTATCCCACAGAGCTAGTTCGACGTGCTTGCCATCAACCTCGACATCGGCGACGTAGTTCTCAAAGACGGTGGGAACGTAGACCTGGGAGAGGAGATACGGTCAGCATGTCACAAGTGTGTCTAGAAAACGCGATAGACGGGCGTAGGGGGCTCAATGGGCGACGAGGCAGCAGCTCGAATGATGGGCTGGTTTGACTGATGATGTCCCTTTGTTTCGGTATGACGCGGGCGGATCTTGGCAAAAGGCGAAAACACGATGACGACGGAAAGCTGTTTATCTTACCTCAGGGAACGTGCCCTTGGAGAAGACGCTGTATCGAGCATTAGCACGACGACGAGAACAAGGTCATCTGGAGGCAGCGACGTACATCAACAAGCAGGTCTTACCGCAGGCACCGTCACCGACGATGACCAGCTTTCGGCGGATCTCAGCCATGGTTGATGTAGAATGGGCGGTTTTAGGGGGGGACGAGGAAGAGCTTTGGGGGGTATTCAGAGAATATGCAAGAAGGTTGAAAAAAGGAAAAAAGAACAAGCGGTCAAAAGAGTCGATGAGGGCAGTGGAAATTGCGTATCGTGGTTGCTTCTCCCTTGATGCTGGATGATGGAAGAGGGATGGATGGAGATGATGGAGAGAGAGAGAGATGGATGGGAAGAAGAAGAAGATAGTTGCTCTCAATTGACAGGCACGGAGGATTACAAGACAAGGTAGCAGCCGTAGGTAGATGCAGGAAAGCAGCAGCAGCGGGCCACCAAATAAGGAACAGGCAGATATGGACTTAGCGGGGCTCCTGCTAATTGTTAAGGAATTGCAGCAGGCTTTGGTGCTAGGCCTACCGCCCGACAAGTCTCTCGCGCTCTCTTCCTTCTTTCCCTTCTGAGTCCTTTGGTCCTGGACCAGTCCCTGTACGGGCATAGCGTCTCCCAGAGGTGGTCCTTGCGCCCGTCGCCCGGGGTGGTTCGTTCGGAGAGGCAGCCAACAGTCATCACGTCGCTAGTCATCGGCCTGTAATGTCCGACTCCTGCACTATCAAAACCACCTAAGAGAGGGTTCAGTGGCTTTCTGTTGTCTCCCCGACCAAGCTGGTTTACAGTGGACGAAGCCACTAAACCCAGTTCCCCAACCCCCGGGAAACAACCCCTAAATCAGGCCAATTCCAAAGTGCTCACCACGTCCATTCCGCTCCAAATTGCGACTTGGCAGATTTTACATGACACTGTGCTCGCTCCTACACTTATGTACTTACACATACAACACGCGTACATACCTCCTACGAGCACACATACGATAGATAGGTACATAGGTAGGCATAGAGAAGACCTAGGTAAGTGCCGACGGTTCTTCTCTTTTACCTCCTACACACATACCTACATACATACATACATACGTACGTACGTACATACATATACCAGTACTGCACATATATACCGGTACGCATCAACAACACAGACATCAACCTACCAATACCTCGTATCTAGGGCATAATATAACCGACGAGACTCATCACGCCACAAGGTTTGAGGGACTCTCGGTATCAACATTGCCTTTTCCGTCATTCCATCAATCATGGTCCAACAAGCTCCAAAGTTTCATATGTAATAAAATTCAAGATGCCCAAGCGAGATGGAGGTTCTCAGAACCGGGGGACAGTGTGCCGCCGTCCGCCTCTGGGGGTTCAGGTTTTCCCTTTCTTCACCGACTGGCGCTGCGTTAGCCGCCTGTTGATCTGGGCGTTCAGCTGAAATATTGTGGCTCAGTGATGTGATCACTTCTCTTTTTCGCCATCTTCTCCTTTGTTCGTCCACCCAGCGATCCGGCTTCTGTCAACGGAGCTGTGGGGCCATGTGAATTTCTTCTAAGTGGAAATGCATCTCTTTGTTGTTTAGCTTACGATGTCCGGAGTGGCTGGTTATTACCGAGGCGTTCAGGGTTACCTGTGCGCTCTGGAGAGGTAGGCTCTGTCTAATGCAAGCACTCCAAGCTTGCTCTGCCTACCTATCAGGGGGTTCATTAGATCGGGTTCTCCTGCGCCATTACGTTCGCCCTTTTTTTATTTACTACCCTCTACTCCTTCTTCTCTGGCGGAATCAGAGTGAACAACTCATCGATAACGTTATTAGTTGGAACCATCAAGGCGGCCAGGTTACAGATAAAACAAAAAACACGATCAGACGATCCAAGAGTGTGCAAGTTTTGGTGCCCTGCTAGTCTGTCACATCCGACCACTATTCAGCATCGTTATTAAGTTAGATTACTATCGATTCTTCGGAGTAATTGGGAAGTCGGCCGGACAGCACCTGCGAAAGGGCTGGCCATTACCATGTCTATCGAGGCGTCCATCCTAGGTAGTCTAAGCAATGCCCCCCAGGCCTTCGTCTCCCAGTCTAACGGTTAGGGTCCTCTTTAACTGGCTTGAACTAGGTACACCACCAGCGTCCGGGACCTAAATCGACCTATGACAGATAACGGGACTCTGTGTATACCGACTAGAAAGTACACTAATAGGTTAAGATTATTTACCCTTTTCTATTATTCAATCACGAACAAGCCAGGACGGACCTTTCCATACAAGCCTGAAACTTCAAGAAGTCTAGGCCTTGATGACGACACAACTACGTGTAACCTGGAATTGCATCGTAGAGGACTGAGATAAGGGTAGATCATACCTGGCATGTCGTTCTACGCGAGAGCCCGAGGTGACCAAGGAAATTGATGCTATCAGTGCTTCACAATGACAATCCTCTTACAACAGATGACCTTGGGTGCTCCAAGGTCCGCATATGGTATCATCGGCAGACAGCATTATCATCACTGATGAACTGGCAGGAGATATGAGCGAGTGAAAGCACGGCTATGGATCAGATAGCTGGATTGGCCGATACGTACAGGGAGTAAGCTCCTGGTTGCTACGAGGTATGTATGTATACCGCGGTCCCCCACGACCACAAGACCGTTTACAAGAACCTGTACTTGGCCGTTCGCATTCCGTTACCTAATAACTACATCCGACAGCTTCACTCTCGAGAGTGGCCGAGAAAGATGCAGGGTAAACAGTCTTGTGCATGCATAGCTATGTCTAAAGGGCAGCTCCAAGGCGAATTGCATAAACCCCTAAACCCGGGGGACGGCACTTGGCACCTGCCGACGCGGACGGCGGTTGGGATTATCCGGGCCAATGGGACACCGGGGAGCTTGATTGGTCAAAAATTCACAATGCCAATTGAAACCTGCAGTGTGGTCTGAGCTTTTTCAAAAATTTGGCATACGAAGAAAACCACCACCAGCATCACCACCACCAGCTCCACGAGACAAGGCACAGGCCCTCACGGCAAGAGGGGAAAACCGACACCGACAGACAACATCATGACCTCTTGAGCCCCCCCTGTCGTCGATCAAACTGCCTACCGACCCAATCGATCCCACCGTCTTGACCGAAGAAGAGGGAGCGGGGGGCAAGCAATGCAGAAGATCCTCCGCCGCGTAGCGACCGCCGAGCGGGTGGTCGCTAAGCGCCGGAAGACGAAGGACTTGCAAGTGTATAGAAAAGAGAAGAAGGAAACCGCGTCGATGAACCAGCAGCAGCTCGAGGTGGCACAGAATGAGCTCCGGGGTGCGAAGCAGGCGGTGCGTGACGACTGGATGCTGGGTCCGCTGGCCTCCCGCCAGGACGTCGGCGAATGGGCCGAAGCAAAGGGCGCTATCCACGAGGCCCGCGTTCAGGGAAGTAGTCGGTTAACCCTCGCCATGCGCAACCGCCGTTGCCAGTGGGCCGGCGGCGCCTACAACCTCAACCTTGTCGTGGGTGACCGTGTCGTGCTCATCGACGGGCCGGACAAGGGCCGCATCGGTCTAATCAAGGAGATCGACCACGAGAGGGCCGAGGTCTCAGTCCAGGACCTAAACAAGGTAAAACGGCATAGATAACACCAAGTATTACTGTGTCTTCCAATGGCTACTAATATGTAATCGCTATAAAAATAGAGCAATGTCAGGATACAACTTGAGATCCGTAAGAAGACGGACCCTCCGGCTCTGAATCTCGAGATCCCGCTCCCGATCTCATCTGTGCGGCTCGTCCACCCGATCAAGGACCCGGAGACGGGCGTGACGCGAGACGTAATCATCAACCGGCTAGAGCATGCGGGTTTCCTGCACGACCGGGTGTCAGGCAAGAAGCGGTGGTCCCGCATTGTGCCGGGATTGAACGTCGCAATCCCGTGGCCGCACAAACAAGAGCCCGAGGTCAAGGATCACAAGGTCGACACGCTGCGTATCGATGCTGAGGAGCGCACTTTTATGCCGACGCTGCTGCGCCCTCCCATGCCTTTAGCCGTGATCGACGAACTGCGCGGCCGCTACAGTCGCTTCCGCACGCGCCACGAGCCTGAGTATATCGAACGCCTCGAGGCCGAGGAACGGGCCCGCCGCGACCGCGTGAAGCTCATGGATAGCATGCGCACGCCGCTGCAGGAGTTCCACCGCGCCGAGCGTGCCAATAAGAAGAAGAAGGGCAAGCCCCGCCTCACCCTCGAGATGCTCGAGAAGATCGGCGAGGTCATCGCCCGCAACCGCGAGAGGACGCTCAACAACGCCGTTTCTTCTTCCTCACCTAAACCTACTCCTATTCCTACCGCCACCCCTGCTTCTGATCCTCTCCCCCCTTCGACGAGTCAGTCCTCGTCCCCATCCCTATCGCCGCCGTCAATAGCAACTGCTACTAACGTCGATGTCCCTCCTCCCGCTCCGGAATCAAATCAAGAGATCCCTCCGCCTCCGCCTCCACCGTCTACATGAGACCCGAGGGGTTACACTTAATAGACTATATCGGTAGTTTAAAGCTCGCCGGCCAGTTGAGTCGGTTCGGTCAGGACTAGGCAGCGATGTGTGAATTCGGTTTTAGAAATACCCTAGATCCTCTTGGACAAAAATAAAAGGGGGCACAGGAGGGATGGGGTGAGGGGGGAGAGATGGCAGTCTCTCCATATGTAACATAAGTGTACATATGTAACGTGAATATAAAAAAAAAGCCGAAATGCTGATCAACCTAGTAAATCAGTCGCAGATTAAGAGGGAAACAAGCATTTAAAACAGGTTATCACGTAGGTAAACCATGTCCGTCTTAGAGAAAGAGGCTTCTTTATCAAATCAGAGCATTTTATGATCAGATATCTCCCGCCCCCTTTAATATATTTATCTAAATCACCCCCTCTCCCTCTCCCTCCCTCCCTCAATCATCTTCGTCACTCACCCCCACGAACACCGAACACCGCATCTTACGAGCCCAGCAACGAAAGCCTCTCCAAGGCAGTAATAACCGGCGGCTCCTGCCTCCGCCACGCGGCCTCGAGGTTCTCCCTTAGGACCGCATCCGCGCCGACGGGTCTCCACTCGTCGCCGTCGCCGTCGTCATCGTTGTTGTTGTTCTTGTCGCCACCATCGGTCTTAGTCCCGGCAAAGGCCTCGGCGGCGGCGGCCCCGCAGCGCTCGACGACGTCGGCGGCCAGGGTCTCGAGGCCGCGGGCGCGCTCCGTCATGCCGCGGCGCGCGAGGCCGAAGACGAGGCGCTCGAGGTCGGGGCGTGCGGCCTCGACGCGGCCCACGAGGCGGCGCACGCTGCCGACGAGGTACTCCTCCTCGTAGACGGTGCCCTTGCGGCCGCGGGCACGCTTCTTCTCCTCGCGCCGGCGGTTCTTGCTCGTCGCGCGGCTGACGCCCGTCCCCGCCGTGCCGACGCTGCCGACGCTGCCGCCGCCGGCCTTGCCCGTGTACCGCGTGAACAGGCTGGCGCTCGTGCTGACGCGCGAGCTCGCCGCCACCGACACGTCGTCCGGCAGGTCGGCGCCGCCCGCGCGCTCGCCCTCGTAGAAGCCCAGCGGGTCCTCGGCGGCCTTGCGCCGCAGCTCGAGGATCCGCGGCACCTGCGCCTTGAGCTGCGCCTTGCAGTCCGCGAAGAACTCGGTGCTGCTGCTCAGGGCGTCGGCGAGGCCCGCGTCGACGGCTGTTTCGAGGAGGTCGGGGCGCCCGCGGAGGGTGGCGAGGCGTAACGCGTCGGCAAAGAGGTATCCCTTGCAGAGGTAAGGGATGGCATTCTCTATGGAGTCGAGATGTTCGAGGTGGATTGTCGCGGCTGACGCATAGTCCTTTGCTTCGTACGCAGCGTCAGCAAGGTCCGTGGCTAGATCCGTTAGCGCCTCAGACGAGAGTGGTGGCGATTGCTGCTGTGCCGTGAACAAACACTCGCGCCAGCATGAGCCACCGGCAGCGCGATAGCACCTTGTTGCTGCGGCGTAGTCATGTAGCGACTCATATGTAAGTCCTGCTTCCCGATAGCGGGATCTAGACTCGAGGTATGTCGCATAAAGACCAGTAAGGGTGGTAAGATTTGGCTGGTCATAACGGTAGAGCTTTAAAGCTGCGGCATAGAGAGAATGCTTTACAGTATAATCATGGGCTTCCTTGTGTGCTTGTAGGGCCTGAAGATGACTCAATGCTCTCTCGTTCCTATTCAGGTGATCATCAATGGCGAACTTCCGCCGTAGATCCGGTAGCTGGTGTAGATTTTGTATGAATGGAAGGTATTCTCGAGGATCTCTTTGCGACTGTTGCGCAACTAGAAGTGCCAGATCCAATTGATACAGCCCTAGCGCTTCATCATAGAGCGTGTTGACATCCGCGAGGAAGCAGATATGTTCAACAGCTTTCTCGGCAAGACGCTCATCTTCCTGCAGTAAGGTTGCAACGACCAACAGTCCATCTTCATAAGCCGGTGGATTCTTGCAGACATTGGCCGTAATGATATTTTGTAGAGTACCATGGTCCGTGGCCTTGCGTGATTGAAGGTGTGACAGCACGGAGTCGCAGATTCTATTGACCTTAGAAACGCTCTCACTTGTAGCTGCACCATCCACTGGCCCTTCAGATGGCTTTTGACTCTGGGAGGTTAGTTTAGTATCGCGGTACATGGTTTGTGTAACATCTTCTTCTCTATTCTAGGTCAGATTATGATATAAATTCAAAGATTTCAAATTGACTTACCGTAAGGATGATAGGAAAAGATCTATATGTGACGCATCCTTGAGTTGATCGAGGAAGAGTCCAACATTGGAAATAAATTGCTGGGGCTTGTGGTCATAGAGAATATTCATATCTACACGTTGGGTTCGGCAGTGAGAGAACGCCTTCCCATAGTCGAGGGATTCGATGAGATGTCTTATCCCTGCAACAACCATAGCTCGTGGGAATATTGTCTCCAAATTGCCACGAGGCATCTGAAGCACTAAACTCATATTTGTGGGCATTGCTGTCACAAGCCGGGCACCCCTCTCGATGCTTCGACATCTTTCATCCTTTTCAGGATCATCCGGAGGTACTTCTAAAGCTAAAGGATATTAGTAAGATGTAACAGTCGGGAAATATTAGAAGACTTACCATCTACACTGGTCAAGTGGATAAACTTGACTAGGTGGTTTGTGGTGGTGATTATTAGATGAGCTGGGGTAACTAGAAAAGAGGTACAATTCTTGAGCAAGAGCCGGGAGTTGGCATACAAGTGCCCATTTCGAGATAATCCTATAGCGATCACGTTGCCCGCTAGGTCAATGATCTCGCTCCATGGAAGCTGGGTGGTAAGGCGTATTGAGTACAGTTCATCTTGCTCATCAATAACGCTGTGAAGTCTTCCTAGGCCGTCTTGAGCGAGAACATCTGTAGAGGTAGCCTGGGTCAGGCGTACAAAGCCAAACAGAGAGCCCGCATACAAGCTTGTGCTAGTTAGGAATTCTCCGGTAGATCGATCAAAGTTGTGGGAACGTATCACAGGACTCTTCCCATAGCATAGATAATGGATGCCACTATTTTCTGTGACCGCAACCTGCAGAGGTATTATATTGTCGTCTGGTTCCTCTTTAAAAAAGTCCATACTGGTAATCTTTGACGGAAGGAGGGACCGCTGTTGTTTAGTCTTCCATTCATACACGTCAACACCATGCTGGTGAATCACGGCCATGAACGTGTTTGCCGGAGAGAATGCTACATCAACTATGGGCGAGGAAACTTGCAGCTCGAACATGGCCATGGGAGGTGGTACGTTTGCTGTCCGAAAGGGCGTGATTTTGAGTGTATTGCCATCGACTACGGCAACCGCTCCATAATCATACGGCGGAGTAAGAGACCCATGGACTACCTCAAATATGTATTCTGAAAGCACCAGCTTATCTGCAATGCTAATGTTAGAGAAAACCGATCATAACGATTCATATGACATACTAGAGATGGCGGCGCTAAAGCGTAGTGGCTTCTCAGGATGCCATGCCAGATGAGATGGTCGGGTCTGAGTGGACACTTCCTGCTTCAGATACCAGTGGTAATTTCCCATGGTCCAAAGTTGAATTCTGTCATCCAAGGTGACTGCAAGGACTGTAGAATCGGAATTCCATTCGAGACATATTTGATCATTCGCTAGAGTTCTGTCGTCAGGGGCTCTCAAGGAAAATTGGCCATGTCTAAGGCCGTTCCTCTCGAAAAATATAATGTCCACACGATCCTCGAGGCGCTGGATTCCAGCGAGAAGGTTTCCAGTTGGCCGCCAGCTTAGGGTGCCCTCCATGCCGTCAACCGGTTCGCTTACGCTGTCGAGGACCCCATCTCGGGAGTACACCCGAATAACTCTCCGGATGCCGGCCTCGATCGAGCTAACAGCGACATATGCGCCGTCTCCTCTCCAGCTTATCACGGTTCTCCCATTGTCTTTGGGACTGAGTACACCTTCATCTACCTTTTCCGGTATTGTCGGGTCTCGGAGGGCTTTGGCGCCTCTGCCTTGAAATTGCGTCTCCTTTTTGCCCCAGCCGACGGATACGTGTTTTGAAGCTTTGAGGTCCTCCACAGTCATGGCCATGTCCGTGATGCCATCAAAGCTGCGACTCATGAAGACCACCGTATTCACCTTTGTCGTTATGGCTAGCAGTTCCCCGTCTGGCGACCAGCTTGCGGCAGTGATACCCTCGTCGATGGAGCCCATGATCTCGATGTGCACGCCATCTGACGGAGACGAGCCCTCTGACTCTTGGACGACGATAATGTCGCCGCCTTCTAGGACAAGACATGTTGTGAGGCTGTCACTAAAGTGATGTAGACTCACTACCCTGTCTACAGCTAGGTCTGGATTTGGACTAGGAGCATCCCACGAGGTAACCTCTTGACATTCTCTACAGATTGGTAAGAAGAGGCGCACGGGCGGCCCTAGACATTCAGTAAACTTACATGTCTACCGAGGAGGCCCTCACATGTTCTGAGATTCTCACGAGTCTAATCCGCCCGTCTAACTCATTCGGGCCCAGGGTGCACAGAACCTCGTCTGCAACTGGATCCCAACATGTTGACGTAAAAGGCTCGCCATCGAGATCGGTTGAAGAGCTCCAGACGTTATACCAGACATTGCGAAGATTGCGCATTTTCCGAAGGACACGCTCAGAACAATTAATTCTGGGGGTTTGTACAGCTGCGACTGAGTTCTACTAGTAGCACTCTCTATGAGGAAATATGATGTAGGCTTGCACATGATTAAAGGTCCGTGCGATCAATTTTTTCATGGGGTTATTAATACTGTAAGCTAGCTGAGTTAATGAGAGCCTACCTTAGGCACTTATCTAGGCTTGCTACCTAGGTAGGTCATCTGTGCATCTGTTCGGTTATCTCGCAAGCTAGAAAAGCCGGGCTGCTACCTCGGGACTCCACAAGCACCTGAGCCAAGCTCTCACAAGCTTCGCTAACGAAACGCCTGTTTCTGGCTATTCTCACCCTGTTTCTCCCACTACCTAGGTAGATATAAACGAACAATCTACATATTCGTTTCATAATACGAACTATATATAGCACTAACGTGTTTGTAAGTTACTTTATAATATTATAATGAAATAAAAAGTCACCTAGGATTTAAGTGAGGTTTGTACTGGACAATACCTTGTACCTACTGTAGCTATCTACATCTGGCTAGTGTGAGAGAAACAGGGTGAGAATAGCCAGAAACAGGGTGTAGATAAGCGTTTCGTTCGCTAGATCTGCGAACCGTATCCATCAAGATTGCTCAAACTCTTAAATTCTCCCCGAGGGGACTTTTTATACCTTACCTAGCTCCCTAAACCCTAAATTTGGGGGGTGGCACCGTCGTCCCGTGATCCTCTATCTACATACCTAACACTTGTGCTCCTTTTCTCTCCCCCTCGCTTCCTTCTTTCCCCATTGTTATTCGTCAATTGACATTGCTTCCTCAAGTTGGACATTCACCGCTTGCTACGCTTGCCATCCACACCACCCTTCACCATGGATGTCGCTTACAAACAGCATGCCAACCCGGCTCGACGAAAGAACCGGTCATCCACTAACCTAAACCACCTCTCCCTCGCACCCCTCACGTCCAAGTTGCCTCTAACCGACCCCGAACACCTACCTGATTTCATCGCTCCGCCGCTACAGCACAATATCTCCTACCTTCAGGGCAAGTCTGCCCCGACGACCCCTAGACTACTCGAGTCACCGTCAAGATCCCGTGGCAATTCACCCCGTCGACGGTCATCTGTATCTGATGGGTCCACTCTTACCTTACCGAAGAGCAAGTCTACGACCCACTTGACAAAGCCGGGCGCACGAAAAAAGGAGCTCGGGTCCGTATTGCCTCTTCCTCGACGCCGGAAAGACGAGATCGAACGGAGCGACAGCGATTGGATGCTGCGGACCGGGGCACTGATAAGCTCGGGGACCCGCGAGTCCAAGGGACAGGCGTGGTTGGTTTCTAGAGCCAGCTCGACCAGTCTTGGTGGCCTGCGGGATGCCGAAGAAGAGGCTTACGAGCGGGAGCTCGCTAGAGAGAAAGAACTTGCAAGTAGGCGAAGTAGTCGTCGAGGTAGCCTGGTGGGTGCCGAGGAGGACATGCTCACGTCAAACATTCGATTTGGCAGCCGTCCACACAGTAAAGTGGGTACCAGGAGTCAAGCCAGGACACCGCAAGAGCGTCACGTACAAGAGGGCTACTTCAGTCAAGAGTTCGTAGCAGAGGAACATATACCAGGCCCGGATTTTGTGGGCCTTGACGAAAAGCTCGAAAGTGTCGAAGTCGATACGAGCCAGGCCGACGAGGCAACCGTCCGAAGGCTGGTGAGTAGGAGAAGTGCCGGCGTGGGATCTTGGATGTGGTATCTCTTTTCCGTCGATGAAAACGACGAGGACTCGGACAATGCCGACGACGAGATGACAGACGGCGAGACGGAAAGCCAACCTCCCCGTAGTGCGAGTACGCTGGATTTCGAAACTTTCCCAGGCATTACAGAAGACCGAATTCCCCCCCCTAAAGAAGAGGAAGAAAGCAGTTGGCGAGATGCCGCATGGCTTCTTAGCGTGGCGTCCAAGGTGTTGCTATGAAATTTCAAGACGTGACCACTTGTTGGTCCGACTCAATTAGAATTCGAGATGCTGATTGGAAGCTCGAGATCCATGTATTGTTTCTGGCGTCCTGCTTACGTTTTAAGACAGGTATATTGATTGTGTTACGAGCTCAACGGGTTTGTCTTGGTTTTCAGATACTATCACATGATATTGTACGTTTGAAATTTGTATATTTGCGCCTAAACAGAGCACTCAAAATTTGATGTCGTCTCATAAACGGTTGTTATACAATTGCTGCCACCGG
Source organism: Biscogniauxia marginata (assembly GCA_022695795.1). Lineage (NCBI taxonomy): Eukaryota > Fungi > Ascomycota > Sordariomycetes > Xylariales > Xylariaceae > Biscogniauxia > Biscogniauxia marginata. Next base: position 716,197 of record MU404055.1, on the reverse strand, counting down.
CGGACCATTAGAAACCTTAGAAAGTGCTTGGTCAGCCAAATGAGTGGAAGAAAGGGGTTTTAAGGGAACCTGTTTCTTACTTGTATGGTCCTACAAAGGTTCTAGCCTTTTTAGTATCTATACATCTATATGGGTACCTTATACGCAACCTATCAATGTGCTTATTTTTAGCACTGTGTGGCGGGGAGCTCCATGATAAGTTAGCCGCCCGACCTTGAAGTGAGGTTGGTTGACCAACGGGATTTCGATTATTGTTGAGAGAGAAAAGAAAAGAAAAAAAGAAGAAAATATTCTAGGTGTGCATTCGTGGCAGGCCTTTTTTGTCCTACGGCCCCCATAGATATCAATTTATGATAAGTTTCGTTGCTTTCAAAGCCCGAATATTTACCTACCTGATGGGGAATCAGGACCAAAGGAAAGTCAGACCGAGGATAGGAAGCCGGCGTCTCGGAATACGCTACCTTGCTCTCGACGAGAAGTGGGGGTCTAAAGCCTACCCATGGGGTCGAGATTGCGAGGCTGAAGTTGTCCTACTAAATAGTGGCATTTCTTGGTTTGCCGCTCCAGCAGCGTCCCCGGTCCCGGTCCCGGTCTACATATCCCAAACTGCGAAGTTACTTCTGTATTTAGAACTAGTGGGACTTGAGACGATAGCCTCGACAGCCTAACAACCAGCTAGAACAGCCAGCTAAAACAAGGAGAGTAGCCTTGTGCATAGAAGGCCCTTGAGTCGTTCGGTGTTAGTTGGGAGGTCTGGAGATGCCGAGACCCGAGCGAGGCAGAGCAGTAAGTGACATATCTTCAAATCACACCATGAAGTTGCATAAGAGAATGCACATCATGATTCGGCATTGGTCACGCCTGGATGGCCGTATGTAATGGCCACAAAGAGACACAAGTGGGTTGAACGGTATCTTGACCTCCGACCTCTGCTCTAGCAACGCAATGCGGGAGGGGGGAATCATGATAATTATCTCCTGGAACAGGGTAATGCTCATCCGCGAGGAGTTGCTGAGAGAGGCGCTACTGCTGTGGCACGTCACATACGGACTCGGGAGCCATTCCGAAGGTAGCAGTGACGTCGGGTTCGTCATGACTAGCTGTCTAGAACCTCATGAGGATAAAGAAAAAAAACCGAAAAAAAATAATAAAATAAAGAGAACACACAGAGCCATCTCTTCATGACAGCGCAAGTGAATCTTAAGGTTGACTATTCATGATGTCTCAAGGAGGGGTAGAGTGGAGGGGCTAAATTTCCCTTGTTGCCCCTCATCAAGTAGAAATACTGAGTCTTGGCAAGGTGTGCCTACGTATATGGGATCGGGTATAGATATGTGGTAGTAGCGGTTGGCTGGACCGCCGACCTCTTCGCTTGAATCTGTCGATCCACGAGAATTCTGGAAGACCCTGCATTCGCGCATGGTTACAGCTGAAGACACGAGGGCTGGGTCATGCTTGTTTGGTAAGATGCAGTCTCTGTCATGCTTTGTTTCGTCACCTCGCTTTTCCAAGTAGCATCACTGGCTGCGTGGGTCGCACCAGGCTGAAATAATCAAGGACTACAGCAATCGTACGGTACGAGCTGGCCGTTGGATCAGCTAGGACTTGGAATGGACGTGGTCTAGAGTTCGAGTGTGACAGAAAGATACAGGCTTGATGCACTAGAAGCATTTCCAATGTCGATCACAGAGGATTCGGGCGACCCCTTGCACTGAGAGACGGAAGGGTGTGCGGGCAAGATTTGGTGAGACCTCCCGTTTTCCCGCAAGTCGTCCCCCCTGATAACGAGGATCCGACCTCGACGGTAGTGATAACATGAGCCGGGTGCCAGGTAGAGAGCAGATCATGAGCCAGGGTGGCGAGGGATATTTGCAATATAAACAAATAATAACAAGGCCATATGTATGGGGTGATAAACGCGTTGTAGATAGCTTCTCCGGCGAGGCAGGGACGGCAAGTGGTGGAAGGGCAGGTGAAAAGTGCTTTTTCTGGGGATGATGTTACTACGTAGCGACTGGTGCGGTACAACATGTGATCTGATTCTATCCCGTCTCGTCTGCAGCCCATGTACGTGGGTAAGTACCTGTCTACCAACATTGTAGATATTGTACATGCCTTGGGAAGAGATTCAGCTAAGGTTTGTCCATTGTACGCATCCGAATGCGGTTAATACCTAGATGTCCGAAAATGCGTCACTGGGGAAGGTCCACGTTATTCTCTTTCCTCTGTGGGTTTTCCCTCTCTTCCCCAACCGGCACTAGGGAGAGTGCTAATAAGTCTTAGGTAGTAAGTCCAAGTAGTCTAGTATGTATGAGGAAATTTGCCCCGCTTCTCGATTCGACAAGAGGAAGATGGAAGATGGTTGATCTCTGTCGTCAGAGTGGCCACTGACTCTGATGAGCCTTTTTAAGTCGCCTAGTTATTAGGCACTTGGACTATCTTTGCCCTAAAAAAAATCTTTATTGGCATCGACTTCTAGAAGACAACCTACATTACATCTAGAACACTACCTAGCCGAGCCAGCTACGCAAGTAAATCCACCTCGTAGGAACAAAAGGCCCGTCTCTCTTCGAGACAGCTGGGTTTATTAGTTGCCGAACCCGCATGGCAGGATATTGCCTAGTCTCCCGTCTTCGTCTTCCATCAGTGATGCCATCTCCCTTCGGACCCTTGCAGTGACGGGTGGGAGACACGCGAACATTACTCCTATAAGCAGCTACCTGGCCTACAGGTACACCTACAGGTATGGCGGTAACAATCTCCAGTATTTATTTGCACTAACTGGAGGCGCCAACAAGCAGAGACACTGTGCATGAGCGACCCCATCAGCCATCAGCCATCACCCACCACCCACCATCACCACCACCGCTTGCTACCGGTAGACCCCACCTGAAGCCAAAAGCTCCTCTTCCATCATCGCTAGAGTCTTTAAAGCCACCGCGCATTTTAAAATCTGCCCACACGACCCTCTCCCTAGTAATACCTAAGCTGTACCTCGCTTCCTTTTTGCCGCTGCTGCTGCTACCATCTTTGCGACACGTAAGTTTACCCCCATTCTTCACATGCCACAAGTGCCCGCCCTCGAGATCCCAAACTCTCTTCCCCGTCCCACTGCTGACGTCTTCTTGCTAGCACCTTCCGCACCACAGCCAGGACCACCATGGCTGCCAACGACCAGGTAAGTGAGGAGAAGAAAAAATACCTGTCAATCTTCACCCGGTTCCTGAGCGATCTCCCGAGACTGACCCTCTGGCCTCTGCCGAGCAAAAGAATGACGACAGCCATGACTCCAGCAACATGCCCGACCTGGGGGAGGCTGTCGACATTGTCACCTTTGGCCAGATCCTAGAGATGGACGATAGCGAGGACGACCGTGAATTCAGCAAATCCATCGTGTTCGGGTTCTTCGAGCAGGCTGAGGAGACATTTGAGAAGATGGACAAGGCCCTGTAAGTTACACAGACACGGATAACATTGTCGCCTCTCTCCATTTCGACAACAAATAGTCTTGGCTCGAACCGTCGGCCCAGATCGCGGAAGGCTGATATGTCCCAACTCGTCCAGAGAATCCAAGAATCTTGATGAGCTCTATCGACTAGGTCACTTTCTAAAAGGCTCTTCGGCAACGCTTGGCCTGACCAAGGTTAAGGACAGCTGTGAGAAGATACAGCGATACGGGAAGAAAGAGAATGTCGACGGCAGCCCCGAAGACGACGAGGCTCTCTGCCTTTCCCGGATCACGGAGACGCTCAAGACGGTCAAGGCAGAGTACGCCGACGTAGAACAGACGCTTAAAGACTTCTTCAAATCCCCCTAGAGCGTCGACCCAGGGGGCGAGATGGCCAACCCGATGTGATGGGTTGCGTGGCGATTCGCGCAGCTGCCGTCATGGGTTGGGGCACCCTTGCGCAGGCGTACTTCGAGCATCACGAGAAACGAAGGTTGTCGTTGTCCGTAGCGCCCGAAGGGAAGGTAGGCAGCCGACACTTTTGCCCGGTCTTCAGTTATCTTCGATATACCCACGCCTCTTGCCGTTGCGATCATCAGATAGAGCATTGTTTTTATTTCTACGACAGGACTAGTAAAGGCAGACGGACATGCCACGGACTCCAGGGCGCGGTGCGTAGAGTGCGATCATCTGGAGTTGATTCGGCCTTGGCAGTGAAGGGCTTTCTGGGGACAAGACATGCTGATTGCACTCTTTAATGCAACTTGGATCGATCTTTTCTACCTTACAGGACCACCTTCTCTTCCGCTATAGTCACTTCTGTGTTGGGCAGGAGACTGTCATAAGCTTGCAGCCTTGGACAACACAATTGGTTCCTCGGTGACCCAGTGATGCGCGACATCATTATGACGTCGGGGTGCCCTTTTCGCCCTTTGTGACGCAGAGTTGCCTATGTGTCTATAATGCCGATCCTTCCCCTTTCAAGATATCAGGCGCTCCTATTGGCCAATGCACTATGAACCGAGCGAGATGGTTGGTTTCCTAGGTGTCCACGGAGGATGGTGTTTGAAACTAATTAGCTACCTACCTACCTAACATTGATAGCACGGATAGCTGAAGTAGGCTCGAGATTATGTTGTAGACTGAGTTACCTACCTACTTGAGTGCGCTATCAATTGCATGTAAACTATGTTTCCCACTGCACGAGGTTTGTGGCCTAGTGCGTTGACAAATCAACCTGGTTCGGGAACCAAGTGGAGCTTGGGAAGCTCTGAACCTCTACACAACCTCTACCACCTACCTCTTGGTTAGATACATCGTCTATCTACAACACCCACATAGAAAAAGAGAACCAAGAGCGTCCGAAAACGGGCCCCAGCACTCATCGTACCTGTTCACCACCCAGGGCACGGTCGTTAGACGCTTTGCTCTGTAGCTGCCTGGACCAAAACAAATTCGCAAGTCGCCAGCCATTTGTAGATAGGGATGCCTCCGCGGCCGTCACCAACGCACTTTTTGTGCATACCACTTGTCACCGGGACTTCTCGCAATCAACTGTCGGCAAGCCTGGCGTCCTTTAATGCAGATGTCACTAGCCCAGACAGTTTTGGAATACCAGAGCAGGCGGTCCGACCCGTTGGGACTCTCCACTTGACGTTAGGTGTGATGAGTTTCCCAAAAAACGAAGGCCTAGAGCAAGCCGTTGTGCTCCTGAAAACCCTGGTCCCCAGACAGATTTTGGCAAGCATCATCGAGCCGTCGGCTAAGGCGGCCCCGGAATCAGGACAGCAAGGAACAGGGGCAGAGGAACCCTCTGGTCCTTTACCACCGTTACTGCCAGTGACGCTCAAGGGCTTACACTCGATGCAGACAGCTTCTAAAGCTTCAGTACTCTACGCTTCACCGGTCGACAGCGAGGGCACATTGACAAGATTCTGCGAAAAGCTGCGGTCAACATTCCAAGAGGCCGGCCTGATGGCCGAGGAAACCCGGCCACTACTTTTACACGCCACCATCGTGAACACGATCTATGTCAAAGGGAGGGATTCCCGCGGTGGAAAAGGAAAAAGACACGATAGGTTGACGGTCGACGCACGTAGAATCTTAGAACGGTACGACGACTTCGTGTGGATGCAGGACATCCCGATCGAAAAGATCGCCATCTGCAAGATGGGCGCGAAGAAGCAAGACGATGGAGACGAAGCCTACGAGGTCGAAGCAGAGATTGATATGACCTGACGAAATCATCGATACCAAGTGTAAACCCCAATGATCTATCTGGCTGTACCTACGTACATATGGTTCAACTGGCTCTAGACTTATAGCATGCTGTGCAGAGCATTCAGTCCGGTACCAGCATATTATGCATTGTACATGAATATATGTATCTAAACCATTCTCATTGGCATGGCCTTACTTCAGGTATGTCCGAACTTACCCCGAAGCAATGCGCCAGAGAGGTCGAGGCTGATGCCGATCCTGTCCGTGCTTCTACCTACAACTCTACATGTAGGCACCTACGAAGTCAAGAACACAGGTCGGCGGGGTAATCTAGGAGAAATTTCCTAGGCTGATGACGATGCATTCACTCTGCATACATGCTACACGCTCTCTGTTACGTTCCAGCACTAGCCCCGCCCTTTCGACACGATGAGCTCTACGGATAAGCGGAGGGGCAACTCTCATACCATCCGCTCCTCAGCCTCATCGCGAAATACCAACATCATCGCGCCTCCACCCCGTGCTCAACTCACCCACACGGTATCCCCGTCATCCTCGCCCGGTCCTGAAAATGATACCGTTCACGAGCCGTCCAATGCGACCAATAAGGACACAGGCGCTACATTAGCTGCCAAGGAGAGGGAAAGCATCTTGTTCAAGGAGAAAGATGATAAGATCGCCGCGCTGGAACGTGAACTTGTGGTCATGGAGACCGAGTTCACGAAAGAGTTAGGCCGGCTTTCCCAGAAAGAGAGCGAGACCGCAAGCTTCTGGCAAACCAAGCATTCAAATTTAAACCAGCAATTCCTACGGCTAGACACAGAGCTACGGCTTTTACGCAATGAGGTCGATATAAAGGAGGCTGAACGAGCAGAGCTACGGGGAGGGTGGGAAACTCTCCGAAGAGAACTGAAGGAGCGCGACGATGAAATACGGTCTTTAAAAGGTCACATCTCGGGATTGAAGCAATGGGTGAGCGCGAGCACTAAGAAAAGCGATCAGACAAGCGACGAAGAATTCGGAGACCTCATGGCCAATCTTAGGAACAGCTTGCAAAATTGGGTGGTTTCGCACTTCCGAAAAGCAAGCTTTGGTGGGTGCTTTCTCAAGTGTCTTCCACAAAGTCTTAGCTAATGTTCTTCGGCTAGATCTCAAAAAGGCCGACCAGGCTGCCGTTGATGATCTGAGTGCTCTGGTTCCTATGTATGAAGAACTTGCCGTCAGCGAGACAAAACCGCATCTGCTGCAGTCTGTAGTCTCGAGCATCCTTGTGGAAATGATCTTCAAGGCTTACTTCGTGGGTCTTCCCGAAGAGCACGCTGCTCAACTCAGCCAAGTGGAAAAATATCTAGCATCCCTAGGTAAGCTATCGCATCTACCAGCATGCTTGGTACGATGGCTAATTTTTCAAACAGGCTCGACGGAGACTGTCAATCAGTGGCGCGCAATGACACTAACTATGCTTCGGAAAGAAGCCCCCTCAAAGCTGCAAAAGGAGACTGAAGCTATGACTGAGAAGGTCATCTCGAGAATTAATCGAATCTTGAACTCTATCACAGACGCCGCTACAACTAGCGCGCGAGATCAGGCATTGCGTGTGCTTGTGCATAACTCGACTGGGCTTGCGCGACTGCTAGTCGTACAAAAAGCGGCATTCCATGTAATCATGCCTAGAATTCTACCTCACCAAAGGGTCCTATTTGATTCAGCTACTATGGACCACATTGGAGAAGAGGACGAGGAGAGTTTAATAGCACGCGAGATTCACTGCGTCACATTCCCTGGGATCATCAAAATCGGAGATGAGAATGGCAGCCATCCGCAATTCCAGAATGTAATCGCAAAGGCAAGGGTCCTGTGTGGTCCGGAATGATCACGACCCACGTGGGGGCCAAAAACGGTGACTCAAGAAATTCAATCGAGGGATACCTACCTACTTAGTCCAGGCCGGCTAGGTTAATTACCGTAATACCAGTTAATTGGTATTTGCCGAGCCCAATCTTACAACTCAGTTGGATGATACTGGGTAGCTCGTCAAGCCTAGGATACGGGCTATGTGAGAAGGTCTGCAGGAGAAGTAACAAAGAAGGCCATCACGTCGCAAAGACGGGATGTGGGATGGGCATAGAGGTGGAGTGATGAGGCTCTGCTACGTGTAGGGTTGGGGAATTAATTTGATTAATTCTACCCCTCCTGTGGGCACTTCCCTATGCCACCCTCCAGTCAGAGAGCGAGATCGTATACTACGGACACGTAGCTTAGGTATCCACTGGTGTCTCATGCATGGTTGCAGCCAATAAGACGCCAACTCTGCTCCTCGCCGCCTGCTAACCCTTCAACGCATGCGAGCAATCCCCATCATCTCCAGATAGCAGATTCAGAGACATGCAAGGGATGCTCGTCGGAGGCAAACTCTTGCCTGATTAACCCATTCGCGTTATCCAGGCTTCACCGGTGGTAAAATGGTCTGCCAAACAAATCACTTCGGGAGCTGCGTCTTATGCCTACCACCACATCGACGGTATCTTTGAAGTTGTGACACCCTTTCCCAGACTATTCGGAGGCAATCTGGAGATATCAGCACCCCGGAAGTTGAATTCCGTAATACCCTGGCGTTAGAACTGACTCGCATATGCTGTCATATCACTGCCACACAAGCTTTCCCCGATCAGTCGCCAAGAGCAGCAGAATAACTATCAATATTCCCAGCGCCAGATTACATCTCATCGTAAACAAAAATAAAATATTGTCTCGATCATACTGAATGATTACGCAGGTTTGTTAGTAAACCAAGGACCGGCATACACACTAAGGAGTGAAAAATAGCGCTGTTGGTGGCTATTTTATCCCGTGTGGGAGCAACCCTGGAAGCCGAAAGCTCGTGATACAACCAATGTTGTAGAGACTATCAACACAACAACAGAGCGAAGATCCACTAACAGGAACGGCGAGGGATTTCCCTGGATCAGATCTGTGTGGTATGGTAGATATATATCTTAACTTGGCGGCCGGGGCAGACAGCCGTCCGACTGCGTGATACCAATACTAACCAACCACACGCGAGTATCATTAGCTTGCTTGATATTGCGATAGCTTAAGAACATGATAGAGGTATGACGAATATCGATAGCCGCGTTATCATCTGTACCAACTAGGCACGTCTTAAGTTGCTCCCACCTCCCACGTCAGCCCATTTTTGCAACACATGCCAGGCTTGACATGGTGCGTTTTGTTCCGAGAGCAAACTAGCCATCCGGTGGTACCGGGGGGGGGGGGGGATCTTTATTATGCGTCTGCAACCCAAGGGGGACACAGAAACATATCTTAGAGATGAGGTTCTCAAACGACACTCATCAACAAATGCATGATTGCGTGTCATTTCATTGCATCACTGTCGATCCCCGGACAATAGTCATGCTCGTAGTCTGAAGTTTTGAAAATGGTGTCATCCGAACGGAAAGCCTCCAGTCAGTCTACCCGTTAGCTGCGCGGGCCGTTCTTAGGTGCAGCTCAAGCTGCCGCCGCCGTCGACATCCCCCCGCCCACGTTAGAATGGTGGGTGACGGATGACCCTTTGACACCTAACGAGTAGTTATGCGCTGCTGCTGACTTGGTATACCCATGGCGCATGCGTAACCACAAGATAGGTACAAAACCCGATGGTGGTAATAACCCTGCAGGGTAGTTAACACCCCGGCGATATGGATTGAGGTTCACTTGGATATATTTGGCCCCCTCCTTCTTACCACTTGGTCTTGGTTTTTTAAATGACCTAAAATCAAGATCTGTGATCCCAAGGGGAGAAAGGTGAAACTTACTCTTCGCATCTACCCAATAAAACAAAAAGTCCCGATCTCTGCATTCTTTTCCCCACAAGGCCGCGTGTTGGCTCCCATTCGAGGATCGGCGCTTCTGGGCTAGTAAAACAGGGATCTGGTCGAGTCGAGCGGTCCACCAAAAAGAACAACGATTGCGACAGCTCGACAGAAACGTCTTATCGCCAACCCTCGACGACGTGACAACTTCTCGTCGACCCTTATTAGTCTGAGCTGACATCCCTCAAACTCCTCTGTCGCTCAGACGAAGCCTTTAGCACGGTGAACGGTGAATCGCAAGTCAGCGAGAACAACCCGACATCGACCAACATCCTTTACCCCTCCACGTTCCATCACCACCACCCTAAAGTCACGATTGCGTTCTTGCCAAGCACTTCGATCTTAGGGCAATACAACAAAACTGCCTACGTGCTTCACTGGCGGTGATCACTATCATAAGCCGCTTTTCTCGTTGTCGATATATTGCCTTTGCATAGCGACCCGTCCCAATTCATCGTTACGGTACACCATGTTCCAGAAGCAGACAAGGTCGGCGAGCTTGGCTAGCTGTGCGTCTTCTGGTAGCACGGCAAGCAGTATGGGAGCCAGTATCTTCTCGAACCAATCTTCGGTCGCGACTCATCTGACATACACCGATCCCTTGTTCGATAACCCCGTTCCCGACCAGGACGACGAGAACATAGTCTTGCCCTGCGAATTCGTCGGTCTTCGTAGTTGTGATAGAACGTTCCAGCCCGATGATACCGATTCATGGATTGAACATATAATCAATGATCATCTCGGCCAGCAACTCCCCGTCAAAGTCCTCTGTTTGTTTTGCGACGACTTCATTTTTGAAGTCAAGCCACGGGATCACAGGACGAATCTTCGCGAGAACTTCAAAACCCGAATGCGCCATATTCGTGACCACATCGTGCATGAAGGGCAAACAGTTCATGGCATACGCCCTGATTACTACATGCTCGAACACCTCCATGAGCACAGGCTAATTTCGGGACGTGAATATATCAGAGCCAAAAGGTGGTGCGAGAAACCAAGTTTTGATGGAATCCGTCCGCCTGATTTTGTGCCACCGGAAAGACAGCGGGAGCAGGAATTTGCAAACAGAATAGTAAATGACCAGCAGGCAAAAGAGGACCGAGCTAGGCTGCGACAACAACGGAAGCATCCAGACCGAAGCCACCGTCACTGAGGTGGATGTCCCAGGCCGTTTTGAATACTCTCGACATTGACTTCTCGCCGCTTTTATCTTTTGTTGACAACAAGAATAGTAATCTGGAGTGTAACATTAGAAGGAGAGGAAACGGAAAAGGAAAATACAGCGTAACATGTGTCGACGCGACTTGGTTGGCAACCCACTAGCCAAACTTGTCGACGGAACAGGCTACCGGAAGCTTCGATGTCGATCCCGGATGGCACCCGGCAAGCCCCATCTGGACCCGGTTTCATTTCTCTTTGACTAGTCCTTCCCAGCTTTATGTCTCGGCTTCTGGGTTTTAAGTCGTTTTCATGCACAGTCCCGAGGAGAGGGGGGAGGGGAGAGGGGATGGAGGTCTTATGTTCCATTCCAAGTTGGGACAAAGTTGCTCCAATCGTGCGCGATGGCTTATACGTGGCAGGGCGGACTTCTCCCCAGCCATCACCCATGTCCAGTTAGCCTTGCAGCCGCCTGGGCTTACGAGCCCACCTCGGGATGCGACGCCATGTGCGCAAGCGGCCCAGCAGACGGGCGTTTGTGGGTTCGGTAATTCGCTCTACCCCCCTGGCCTGGCCTCTCCCTATATGGAATATTGCATATATAAGAGGCTATCTGCAGACCAGCAGATGGCTCGATGCACTAGTCTTGTCGTCGTTGGATGTCGACAGGTCACCTGCGTATCATTGGGGGCTATGGATGTGCAGTTTGTCCTTGCGCCCGGTTGGGGCGGTTCGTTGCGTCTCTGAGGGAATTCATTGGCTTATTAGGAGCCCCCCCCCCCCCAAAAGGAAAAAAAAAACATCGTAGGGTTTTCTGTTTCGGTTTCTTTTTGTATTTTGCGGGAGGGTTAAGGCGGCTTTCTTCTTCTTTTTTTCTTGCTTGGATCATGAACGCGCGGCCTCTTGAGTCTAGGGTTGATGGTAACGACGATGATGACTACTATGATGATGATAGCAATGATCACCAGTATGGGAAGAAGAAGCCATGGGGGGGGGAGACGAGAGAAACTAGGAACTTGGCTAGCCGGCAGAGGGGGGGGAGGAAGGGGATGGGGATGGGGAAATGATGAAGAAATAACGAAGAACACTCCTCTCTTCATATTTTTATCGAAATGGACAGATTTCCAGATTTCTTCAGCGCACAACCGTAAACTTGTTTCTTATATACATACCTAAGTAGGTTAGGGATTTCCTGCCTCGCGGTGGCGAAGTATGTTACTGGTGGCCGCCGTGACCCCCTTTCGATAAGACTAGCTAGCCACGCGTGATAGGACTTGCCCAATCACTCGGGCCAGGCAAGGGGCCTCGTCTATCTATTCGTTACCGGCCATGTGGTTGACATGTGTTAGGTATGTATGTGTATGTTGTTAGCTCCACGCTCTTTGTTCTCCCCGGGGAAATTTAAAAAGCTATTTATAAGTTGGTTTTTTTCTTCTTTCTTGTTCTTCTCGGGGGGTATTCCGTATCGATGGGGGAAATCTTTGTTTAAAGAGAAATTACTTAAGTTTATTATCCCCCCCTTACTAAGCCCCCCTGTATTAAAGACAGAGGAGGCGATACGTAAAATTTTATTTTTGTTCTTTTTAGTTTTCGGGGGGTTTTGTATGCATGTATGCATGTATGCACGTGTATATATATATAGCTATATACTTAAAGGCAATGCCGATGTCACACCGGGGGAACGTGTGTTTCCCGCGGCCCAATAACGGGATAGTCACTAGGGTTTTTGGGGGGTTTTTTTAGTTCTTTTTTTTTTTTTAACAAAAGCCTCCAATGAAAAAAGGTTTACTGTTACGTTAGATATAATTTTTTTTTTCTCTACGCCTGGCTAAGGAGAGAGATGGTAAAATAGGAAAACTTATGTGGTGGCGTCCCTATTTTTAGTAATTAGTAAGTACCTACCTGGTTAAGGTAGGTTAGAATGGCGAAGCACATTTCAAAGGGGGGTGGTTGGTAGTGCGTGGTTCGCCGGAAAAGAAAAAAAAAAAAAAAAAAAAGGGGCCCTCGCCTTGGACTCAGCCTCATTGTGGTTGCCTCATTTTGATGCAAATTTTATAGGCACTTATTAACCGAGTTTGTATCTTGCATGCCTTAAAGGGGGGGCAACTAAACTAAAGCCAAAACCTCGGTCGCCCTTTTTATATATATTAGGCAGAGATCTCCCATCTCATCAATTCCCGCATGTCTTTTTTCTTTTCCCTGCCGTCGCCCCGTTAAGGGAGATATTCTGGTTAGACCAATAGGAGAAAAGAAGGACAAACCAGTCGGGTGGAAGTAAGGGATTTGGGAAATTCCGTATGGACATATCGGCTTTTGCTTATGCGTTTGTCATCATCCAAACCTCATGCCCGGGCAACCTTTGTGTGATATCACACTTCACCATATGCACATTAGAACGCCCCCTACGGCAAAGGAAACGTGATAATGGATGATAATAATAATAAGCATGTGATGATGAGCCTTGGATTTCTAGACTAAATAGGTAGGTAGATACATACGAGGTGACAGTCAACGAATAGATAGCATTCTCATCAACGGCTGCCGACATAGGACGGTACATAGAATGGTACATAGAATGGTACATAATAGGGATTAGTACCGAGTAAAACCCATGGGAAAAGCCCCTGCTCGAACAAACTATGGATAGGCAGGTAAAATATTATACATACACAGGGGGTTATGTAAGTCCCGGTGGTGGCGGAGGGTTGCCTAAACTGCTGCCTGGAGCTGAGCTGTAGGTATGTCTTACGTCTACACCGACATGGTCATACAGCAGTGATCTAATAGCTTGTATATCTATCTGCCTTAGTACTTACCTAATGTATGATAATAGATAGCCTTACAAGTTGATGATACCCAGCCGGTGTTGACCCTCCTTGTCCTTATTCCCCCCCCTCCCCCCCTTTGATATCAATGTTATTAAAGACTTACATTGAGACTTATATCATGTCTGTGTCCCTTGCTAACTAAAGTTCAGACTTACCGGTAAATCGACTCGAATTTCAAATGAAAACATAGAAGAACGTGAAGTTCATTCTATATATAAACTTCCCGTCCTTCGGCTCTTGATAGAATCAGGTCGAAACTAGGACTAAAGTTTCCTAGCAACCCCTGAGTCGCAGCATGCTTTATCGTCCCCCCGAGTTGTGCCGCTGCTCTTCCCCAGAGAAGGAAACTTCATTTATTGGTAGCCCCTATCATGATAAACCCGGTATATCTAGTCATCTACTTGACACTTGAACTAAACTACATACCAAGTCGACTTTTCACCAAAGAGTAGACGTACCTCAATACATAGACACACATATGTGTTACTTAAAAATAAAAAACGAGCTAATAATAAAGTCGAGGAGTTAGGCAAGGGTTTATCGTGTGTTTTTCTCTTCCGTCCCCATTATCTTAAAGGCACCTAGCATTCGCTTTAGTCCAGGGTGCAAACACCATTCTACCACCCATATGGATTTCATCACCCTTACTGTACATAGGTAGTAAAAATGACCATAAAGACCGGATAGTCATCAAATAGTTCAAAGTTAACTACCTCTTACTTGAACCCTATATATCCCTAGCTTATTAATCCCCTGGTAAAACTATCTTGACCTATAAAAGGTAGGTAGCATAGTGTGTATATATGAACATGTCCATCATCGTCATCGTCGTCTCCGTCTTTCTCGACTCAAAAGGCTCGACATAATTTATGTCTATAGGCCCCTTACCTGAACCATTTCCTCCTCATAGGTAACTTTAGAACGTACACTTTCCGCAGCTCGACACCCATCTCTCCGTCCAATCCGTTCGATCGAAGAGCACAAAATCATTCCCACCTTCCCAAACCCTCGTAATAATTGTCCAGTCACCTTTCCCCTCTCCATTCCACCATAATCAATGAAAATCCGCCTCCACCCTCCCGTACCTGACCCCATCCACCTTCAGCTCGAACCCGAGCCCCGCGCTGTCGACGATCATCTCGAGCGTGAAGTCGAGGTTGTCGAACTCGACGCCGCGCGTCGTCGTGAGCCGCGTGAACAGGCTGCGCGGCACCGCGCTGAGGTCCGTCGTCAGCGTGCACACGTGCGCGAGATCGCGCGAGTACGCCGCCGGCGGCTCGTCCGCGTCGCACGCGATCAGGTCGTCCGTCACCACGAGCGACTGCCCCGGCCGGAAATTGCGCGTGTAGTGGAACGCGATCGGCGACAGCGGCGATATGGCCTCGCCCTGTTGTAAAATGTGAGTTTAGAATACTTAGGGTAGGTGTGTGTATTGGGGGGGGGGGGGGGGTTGGCTACAATAGGGAAACAGGAAAAGGGGTCGAGGGTAAGGGGAAAGGCGGCAGAAGCAAAACAATAGTTCGGGGCGAAAGATATTAATAAGGAAACCCACCTTTGCGATATGCCACTGCATGCGATCGGAGACCATCCATCGCTCCCATAGAGGGCTCCAGTACCTCTCGCTGACGTTGTGCTTTTCCGCGTCGTACACCGTAGCGTACGACGTGCCATAGTGCACTGTAGAAACAGTAGTCAGTAATTGCTATATTTGGACTGTTCTAAACCCGTGAAACATGTCTCGGGAGCAAAGCTCATATAACAAGCCGGAATAGGCATGTTTTACTCATGAGACAGGTTACAAGGGGCAATAAAGAACTCCAAAATTAGCTTACTGCGCGCCTTCCGACTGATAACCATGCTGCCCTCGAGCCCGCGCAGCACCGCGCCCCGGACCACCGCAGTCCAAGCGTAGACCGGCTGCATGACCTCGATGGACCCGTTCTCCCCGACCGCGCGCGCCATCGCGTGGGTGGGCCGCTCCGAGTACGGCGGAGGGTCGCCGCTGGTGAAATGTGCCTTCATTCGCCTGTAGAGGTACTCGCTCTGGCCGAAGCCGCCGACTAGCACGATGCCGGACACGATGCCGCCCTTGTCGCGGAGACCGTCCACCTGGCCCTGCACCAGGTCGCAGACCTCCTTGACGACCGGCTCGAAAATATCCTTGATTTCCGCAGCCGTGAGTACCATGAAGCCCGAATCGAGCCGCGCCTCTGTGTCATCGGGCAACCCTGGGAATCTAGAGATAGTTAGAAGCTGAAATCTTTTTTGGCACGCTCTGAGACGTACGGGACATTGGCCTCCAAAGGTTCTTCCTCGTTGAAATTCCGCTTGACGAACTCTTCGAAGTAACGAAGACCCATCTGCCATGTTTTCGCTTTCTTCAATTTCATCTCGTCGAACCGGCTTTGGCCAAGCCGACTCCGGACGTGTTCCTCGAACCTGTAATTCAGAAACGCACTTCCGCATAAACCACCAGTACCAACAGCTGACTCCTCCACCCTCAGGGGCTTTAGTGATATGATTTTATAGGCAATCAAGCTGTTTTTTTTGTAGGTTAGCCCTGTCGCTCACGGTCACCCAAAGGTAGGTAAGAGAGCACTGACTCTACAGTCCCGCCGCCGGCATCACACACGATGAAGTTATCCCCGACATTGAGGTTATTCGGCTGGATGGCCTTGAGAGTATACACAGCGGCGGCTTCGGGTTCGCTGATCATCTGGATATCCGATTTGGAGCCCATGCCAGCTCTCTCGGCAGCCTGTAATGTGGTGTTCTTGGCCGCATCCGACCATACCGCGGGGCAGGTCAGGACAAAGTCTACCTTTGTCGACGCCATGAACGACTCGCCGTATCGTCGCGTGAGCATGTCCATGGTGTGGTTGTAGATCTCGGTGAGGTAGTCGCTGACGGCGTCCACGACATTCTTGTTGAATGTCTGGAGCTGTGTGGCTGTCTCCTTAGCGCTGACGTAGAAGGGTAACTTCTGAGAGCGGTCGAGAAAAAGCTTGATACATCGTATTCGAGACTGCTCGGGCTTGAACTGGAAGCCCCATTTGACGGTAGGCTTAGTCTCTGGACTCGCATCGGCGGGCATGTCATAGGATATCTCGGTCGGGACCTTATCCGACGTAATGCCGTTACCTCCCGGCCATGACTTGATGATCTCGATGTCATCTGGTGTTGATGTATATACCGCCGCCACTCTGCCTACCCATTAGTATGAAGAAGCTTGCGTGAACAGACCCTTCCTTTTTCACCAAACTGTCGTTCGTGTGAATGCACCTATTCAACTCACCCTGAGAAGGTAGTTCCAAAGTCGACACCGACTATGAGGCGGTCATTGACGGGCATGAGCTCCCTGGCTGGCTCGCGCAAGGGGCCATTGATGGCTTCTGTTGAGGACGGCGGGGTGTAATTGGTAAAGTAATTTCTGCTCGCCTGGTTCCTCAGACTCGGGGATGACCGAATCGGCAGATTGAGGTTCATGGTGCCGTTACTTTCTCAGCTCATCGACTTCGGGCCCCCCTCATACCAGCAGAATCCCAGTCCTTTAAAATGCTGTCACTTCCTGGGGTGCTAGCGACCCCGGTTGTAAGATGCTGTGCACTCCCAACCGTCGTGCTCTTGAATGAGTAAGAGTAGCAAATCTGAATATTAAAGCGTCGCTTGCAGGCCGTGAATGAGCATTACTAGGTTGAACAGGAGAGAGTAGAGTAGCTGAGGGCAGAGTAGCGTTGCAGCCGCTTATGAGTCGCACAGCTGAGAGCACAGCGGATGACCTGGCGGGGCAGATAAAAAAGTAGGGGAGAGAAAACAAAATAAAACCGACAAGCCTCTTGGACCGTGGATTCAATATCTTCTCACGAAACCAAACACATATCCTTGGATTTTTTCCCTTGGGGGACACGAGGTATAGCTATGTATGTAGATGACGGGGGCTGTGGCAGGCTGCTGCATTCTTTTATTCTGTTGCCTGACTGCACCAAATCTGCCAGCTGTCAGACGACCTGAATCCTTCAGGGCTGTACCTCCCCTGGGAGACCCGCCAACCTACCTAAGCATTCGTATGTACATTTGATATAGCTGACCTAACAATTACTACCTACCCAAGCTTGCGAAGGTACCTAGCGTCTCAGATGGATATTTGCCTTGTGGGTTGGTAGACTGCGTGAAATTTGATACAAAAGAACAATGATGGCTTCTCTGGCTGAGAAGAGGAGGGACATCACCCCATTCGGTATTATGACTACGTACAAGAGTGCCTATGTGTATCTGTATGTATATATGTACAGGTCGTCTTACTTGACATGCTCCCACGGTGAAACAAAAAAATAAATGTATGAAGCTTGTTAACTAGTTTGAAGTCATGCCCGGCAGCCAAACTGGTCTTGTATATATATTCCCCTCTCCTAACTGGTGGCCCAACATGGCAAACTATATGGGGGTAGCAGGCCGTCCGAAATGTCTAGTCTAGAGTCCTGCCCCGATTGAATCCCAAATCAAAACTTGATAAAACATATAACGCGCTTTTTTTTTCTGGTACAGTGCTGTGCATGTGAGGATCCGTCCAAAATGAGCCCCGGACAATCTCGTTGAGCAGTCACATACCCCGACCGGGAGCGTGCTTTCGGATGGAACAAAGGCTGCAAAAGGCCGCAAAAGGCCTCAAGCCCATCCAAAATCCTAACAAAAGAAATCACCTCGCCTCGGGGTCCGTGCCCGTTTACATCCTTGAAAGCAAGTCTATACTGGGTATTTTCGAAGATTGTTGAAAATGCAGAATCAGCTGGAGCTGACGCTAGCTCAGGTATCGGGGGTATTGTCGTTTCGAAATTGTGGCGTCGCAGAACCGAAGAATGTGGTGCCGAAGAAAACTCCAGATCAGTCAAATGAGATTGAGCCGAGATCGAGAATTATGCTGGAAAAGAGCGTCGCAAAAGGGGTAATGCCATCAGGACGCCTCGGAAGCTTAAAACGGGAAAAGAAAAACGCAAACAAAACCGACCCCTAACGCCATACATGCCATGAGAATTTGATACAGATCGTGCCTACTGCCACGGACAAAGTCGAGGGGGCCAAAGCCTGCCCGCCGCCACCTAAAACCTGTTACCAGCCGCCCAGATGCTTGCAGCGGCTGAGGATGCCCACTCGCTTTCCTCGTATGGAGGCGTTGGCCATTTGCTCTGAGCATCCCTTCCAGAATTCCGTTTGGGATCTAACGGCGTAGGCGTCAAAGCCTCTTGCCCATCTCCGAAAAGAACTGCGTTTCCGCTAGCTGAGGGCGACGGCGTCGGATACGGATTCGAAAGACCTAGATTGCTAGCAGACTGTCGAAGATTTGGCTTCCCATCCTTGTCTAGTCGCTTCATTGCTCTATGGGTAGAGTTAAGAACTTCGTCTAGCAGCTCGTCTTCTTCATCTAGTGCATCGTTTTGCACGCTGTGGGTAGCTTGGGCTCTTCTTGTCCGGCTAGAAATGGGGCCGGGCGCACGAGCAGCACCGATGAGGTTATCCACGGATCTCGGCTGGTGGTGAGGGAGGGAATGGTGACGCTTCAAATGGCTAGCGGAGGCGGCGGCGTGGGAAGGAGGCACCGGGGGGTTTGATGAATCGACGGGGTGGTTGACCTCTCGCAGGGCTTTGTCTAATGATTCATAGTTCTCGACCTTTGTAGTAGCACCTTGTTGGTCAATAACCATCGATGATCTATTGCTGGACCAAGGACCGCACCCAGCCTCCGCTTCAATATCATCATAGCCCGGCGAAACAGGCGTCTGGTGTCTTCCAGAAAATCTCCTTGCTCGTTTGCGTAGGTGCGAAAAGAAACTCTCTTTGTGTCCGCTGGGAGGTGATGCCAAACCTGTGCCATTCAGAGCCCGTTCTGCTTGCTGTCGGTGTATCTCGGCGTAATGGTTGGTGCTGGACGCCACGGATAATTGCCGTCCGATTTTCTTGGATGCCTTCTCCTCAACGGTTGCGTGACGCTGGTTTCCATTAGCATACGCATCGTTATACGCCGGTGCACGATTCGATGCTTGGGCAGTTACCGCATCAGACAGGGGTGATATGGGCCGGATTGTTGGCAGGATAGGCATGGGAGCCACGTTTGATGGTCCATTATTCCATGTGGTACGCTTGCTAGCGGCAGGTCGAGGTTTGGCAACATTGATCTCGTTCACTGTTGTTGGCTGCACAGGTGATGGTCGCGGGACTGCGATTGTATCCTTCACGCTTACCTGGGCGGTAGTGTTCTCCGTGCTCTCGGATCGGCCGATTAACGACTTCCTAAACCACGAAGGCTTCGATGACATAGGGGTTGGCGAGCTGGAATCTTTCGCGCGCGAGATATCCGACTGTTTTCGACCAAGAATTCTTGATGCTGATGACTTCGGCCGGAGGGGGTCGACGGCATCAGCGAAATACTCGTGGGCGAGAGCCTGCGTCGACGTCGGTCGGTTCTTCGGATCCCACATTAGACACCAAGTGACGAATTGGCTGAGCGAGGTTGGCCATTGTGGCGTTTGGAGGATAGTATCCATCGAGTGGGGAGCCATCTTGGGGAACGAAAAGCCAAGCTTCCCGGCGAGTCTCGTACCCTCCCTCCAGTCTCCGCCGCCTACACGTCCACCTGCTTTATTATACCAGTTACCCGGGCTGCCCATAATCTCACAAACCCTCCAGACTTGGTCAACCTCGTTGCCTCCGGGAAACAGGGGCTTTAATGTCGCGACTTCCACTGCCATAGCACCAACAGCCCAAATATCGACCGGTGCTGAGTATTCGCCAGCACGGAGGAGGACCTCGGGGGCGCGGTACCATCTCGTCGATACGTATGTGGTGTAAGGCAGTTTCGAATGCGTCTCACGAGCCAAGCCGAAATCTGCAATTTTAACGGTATACGTAGGGGGCGTCGAGGGGGGCGTCATGAGAGCAGAATATCGTCGGAATGAATTACCAGAGTCCTGGTGACCAGACGTGGTAACCAAGATATTCTCAGGTTTGATATCACGATGGAAAAAGTGATGGGCGTGAATGTGCTCTAATCCCTGCATGATTTGGAACAGTATACTCTTGACACTGCTGTTGTCAAGGCATTTGTGGTCGCGCGCCTTCATGAGTTGATACAAGTTGCCTTCCATATATTCCATACAGATATGAAGCTTCTTGGTGAAAGGATCGAGAAATATATCAAGCGCGGGAACCAAGTGGCTATGGGGTGGTAACGTCTTGAGGAAGACAACCTCCCGAAGCTCAAGACAAGGCGTGAATGACTCGAAAGTCTTCTTCATCGTTTTGACAGCAACCTAGTAGTTCCATAATCAGCCAGCTATGTCGGTATCCAAGTCACAGATACTTACCACAGTTCCACGGCGGGCAACATTCGCACCAGCCGTCCTTACTCTTGCTAGCGCAACACTGCCAAAGCTGCCATCGCCGATTTCCTTCAAAACTTCGAATCGATCTTCAAGAGCCATCCCGGTAGTCCCTTGGATAGAAGACCCCCGATGGGTCAGATCGTGTGTTACCGTCATACTGGGTGTCTGGCTAGGAAGCTGTGCCGGTGAGGTATGAACAGGGACACTGGTGACGGTAACAGTTTAACTGCACTGTTGTTGAGTGACGACGTCCTCCTATACAGTTTCCAGTCGTGTCGATAGCTCTATCTAAGAGCCATGCAGGTGCGCCGGTACATTCAGGTCGGTCAAGGTTGTTTGACTACAGAGGTACGCAGTCAAGTCGGCCGATCTGGGAGGGTTGGATACCAAGCGGACGAGATATGGTGGGAAAATAGCAACAGATGGGGGCCGGGGACACAATGAATGAGAAAAGGGACCCAAGATAATAATAACGATAAAAAGAGCGGGATAGTAAAGAGCGGATCAAGAGGGTGAATAAAAAGCAACAGGGGAGTTATGGGACCAGAATGTCGGGCTGCGGGTCTGGCTTGGAGCTGGTAGATTGGCAGAGCTTCTGGAAAATTGGGAATATGACGTCCCTTGCTAGCGCATTAGATGCCTGTTTGAAAAAAGGGAGTGACGGGTTGATCGATTAGAACTGGTAGGAGAATACAGAAGGTGACAGGAGAGGGTGTAGTACATTCAAAGGAAAAAAGGAGCGGATGGACGATGCCTGAGATTGTCGTTGGATTATGGTGAATTATGGGTGTTCCTGTTGGGGCTGCGGTACGGTAATAGTCGCGCTAGACCGTGTGAACAACACCAGAGCTTGTCGCAGGGTCAGCTAATGGCAGGGAATTCCTTTTTAAGAAAGATACAGGTGGGAAAGACGGAAGCAGAATCAACGCTGACAGAGACCAAGGCTATTCTGGTCCGGCTTCGCGATTGGGCGCATGTAGGTATTCCCCTTCCCGTTTGTGAATGTGAACGAGAGTGAAATGAGATGACAGAGGAAAAGGAAAGGCGAAGGCGAAGGGAAAGGAACTGACTGGCTAGCTGCTAAGGAGACAGAGACACGGAGAGAGAGGGAGAGGGAGAGAAGATTGAATGTGATGGGCCGGTCGGGTTCGACGGTCGGATGGATCGATTAATTGATTGACTGACGGGTGGTGAGAGGGAAACCAGAGAGGTACAGAGGTACATACAGTGGCCGAGGGGTAGGATGTAGTACTTGGGCGGGTGCTGCTTGCTGCCCGCTCCAACTCGCTACCCAGAGGTACCTTCCAGGTTCCTGCTCCCAGCTGAAACAGGCTGGAACGAGTTGGTACTGCTATTGTACCAGCTATGTCACTTACTATATCGGGTCGCACACTGGCCAGGATTAGACTAGGGTCCTCGAGGAGCCTTAGCATGAATAAAATGCCCGGGGCCAGCATAAAGGGCACCAATCTCGCTAGCTCTGCGCTTTCTCTCGACAGCCAATCTTGCCCAATTTACCCTCGACCCCAGGGGTCCTGAACAGGAGCGAAGTGGGAGGGAAAAAGGAAAGATTTTTTTTGGTGCGTTACACCTTTTAGTTTGATTACCTGATGTTTTTTAATCTTATGTTCCTCTTCTATCTTCCAGGGGTCCAGCTCCTGATATTTCTTACGTCAAGCAGAGATACCCTAATATTTAACCATGATTCAAGGTTGGAGAGAGAAGGATTTTCTTATTATCGAGCAAACGCCCTGTCTTACATCATTGCTAGCCTGGCGAGAACCAAGAATAACAACAAGCTATAGGCTCGCAATGCCTGTGCGGATGGACTGATCGATCTGGACTGCGAATGAAACCCCGTTAGTCATCCAAGGCTGGGACGGGAATAACACGAGAGAGGGGGAAAAGTTAGGCGCATTCTTATTTCTACCTAGACGAAGCACTAGTTGCAAGGTACATTGAGTAGGTCCATCGAGTAGGTCCATCGAGTAGGTCCATCGGGTAGGTCCATCGGGTAGTTTTAAGATGAGTTTTTGCACGACACTGAATACATACACAAGTGCCTACCTCGGTACATTATGTACGTAGCAGACTGTTAATTGGAAACATTCAGGTTGCAGGAATAGGGCTGGTAAGATGCATGTGGCACTGTCCGTCATTCTCGTCCATGGGCGGTGGATACATGTAGGTATGTATGGGGGGAGCCCTTCTTGTACCCATTCATTGCAAAAAGAAAAGAGCCCCCAAGAAGGATGGCTACCTCTTCCGTCCGTCGTCATTTTTCTTCAATGCAATGCCATCTAACTTGGGTCTCTGTGTCCATACACAAAGCGTACGCATTATGCAGTAAGCATGCAAGCAATGCTGAGATGAGAGCTTATCAGTCGTTCAGAGCCCGACATTGGTGTTAGCGACGATGCACCGAACAGACTCCAATAAATAATTGCCCAACTAGACTCTACCGGTCGACGTCTACAGCAGCTGGGACGCAAAGAGGAGCCAGGGATTGCCCAGTTAGGAAACAAAACGACGCGTGGTGGATGGTATGGTCACCCTGCTTAGATCAATGCCAACGCACTGATCACAACTCTTCCAATGCAAACCAACTCGATCCAAACAATATGGGGTATCGCGTATCCATGGCGTCTCTGCCTGACGAATGACCGTTTGGCGGGCTGTCGGGGCTCGACAGGCGATGGATAGTCGAATTGAAAATCCACCCCGAAGAAGTTATTAGGTCTTCTCACGAGAATCAAGTGATGAACACGACTCGTGTCGAATCTGTTGATGTTGATGTTGATGTTTACGTTTTATGTTTACGTCGTGGCTCCATACCTACCTGACGTATTCGCCAGCCTCGCCACTTAAGAATTACGAAACGACCTCAGGGCAGATGGTACTTACGTATGTACCTACCACTGGCACTAGGTACCCATCAATTGGATGGAGAGTTGGTTGTTCAAAGCTAAAAAATAAATAAAAAGGAGGGGCGGGTAAGAATTATGCATGAAGCCTCTCCGATGCTAATAGAAAGTCTATTGTGGTGTACAGTACATATAGCTTCATATTACGGTCGGCCCCAGCTTCAAATAAAAGGGGGATGTCCGTAATTCCGATCTGGCCGCGCGAGCTTGGCACAATAGTGCAGTCGCGGCGCGTCTGTTGGAGCTCCGCGCCCCGGTTTGCTACCAGAAAGGGAGAGGCTAGGAAGGGAACGTCAAGAATGTGATTCAGTATAGGTACTTTCACGGAAAAGCTCTGACGTGCAGCGAACGAACCATTGACCCCTTCCACATGATCAATCAATCCGACTTTTCTGAATACTAGGTATGTACCTACCACCCGTACGTACCTAGGTATTTAGAGTCACCGCTCGGGCGACATGGCGCACAATACTAACACCGAGCTAAGCTATTTATGGCAGAATAGTACGCAAGGGGGAGGCCACTAGCACGGGTTGGGTGGGAGCATCCGAGGTGCGGTCTGTGGAGACAGCGCCCAAGGTACTCAGAACGCCCACCCACGGAACCTGTATCTCCACACAATCTGGCAGCAAATCGAAGTCAACACGTGAGCGGACGCTGGTATTGCAGGCCCTGCCGATCCTACAAAAACCAACTTCGCGGGCCCACAC
The DNA here is from genome assembly GCA_022695795.1 of Biscogniauxia marginata. Lineage (NCBI taxonomy): Eukaryota > Fungi > Ascomycota > Sordariomycetes > Xylariales > Xylariaceae > Biscogniauxia > Biscogniauxia marginata. The sequence continues at coordinate 691,658 of MU404055.1, read as the reverse complement.
GCATTGATTCCGTCCCATGTTGGAGTCCATATCCCCGTGTCTGATTTGGGACCGAGGAGCCAAGCACCTCTCCAAGCTGTCGTACCTGATCCCTGCATGTGGCTGGGAGGCCAATGGAAGCACGATGGATCAGGTACCCGCCATCGTCTCGCCATGCACTCGACCGAGCAATTGGGTGTGCTTCTGGGCGCCGCGGCAGCGCGGGAACGCGTAGACTTGCGCGTGTGGGAGAGACTGCAGGCCGTCAAACATGGCGTGCCGGGACCTAGTCCGAATTGTTTCAATATGAACCGTCTCATATCGCCACATAACAAAGCAATTCTGACCAGTGCTAGAGATTACAGCCGCGATTTGTGATGGGAGTGGCATCGAGGACATCACCAGATGGCTGGCTCAGCTCGCACTCTAGGTACCTAGTCGTCGTCGTTCATGGTTGTGGCGGGCGGCCTTCCATCGGGATCGGTACAGTGTTAAGATCAGGGAGGTCCGTTCGAATCTCCTCGGGATAACAACTTTCCGCATGAATTCAGAAATGAATACGTGCTCTGAACTCGTACGCATTAAGAACAATGCCGTCCGTCTACGTTTGGCTATCGCTAGTTTCGCATACCAACCCCGCGCTAATAGGGGGAGTCAGCCTGCAGCATCAAATTTGAGCTTGTCAGGCGGCTGCAGATCTTAGTCTTCCAATCCTGCCTTCTAGAAGCTTTATTCACACACTACCGGTACCAGGTCCCCGTGTTACAAGATCCCTGGCTCCTCGGCCGCTTGGTTTGAAACGAGGGGAGTGATCCCGCGAAACAATGAATACCTCCTAGACAGTCGCGGGATTGTGATAAGTTGGCTTCAATGACTCGCTTTCAAAAGCCCTTCTGATCGTAGCGATAACAGCTGAAGTAGAGATCATGTCGGGTCTGACTTATTGATTCGGCCCGGTTGGCTTTTGTCATAGCTCAGCCTCTCGTATCGGTCACTTAGACAGGACTCAGACAACGAGGGAACGGCATAGAGCTCTTGTCTGAAGGGACTTCCACTCCATGCGGCGGCAAGAAACTCCAGACGGCATAATTACCCAACCGTAGGTCTGCTACCACTCCCCACTCACATGTTGCCAGTTCAGGGGTAGGGCAAGCCAAGTATATCGGTTTAGTTTTTGAGATATGGCCGATAAGCTAACGAAACAAATATTACTTCGATAGTCCAGTTGATGGGGAGACGACGTCTTTCGCAGTTTGGGATTAAACATGAAAACAAGGGGGTCCAAGTACAATCTCAAGAAATATGAGACTGGTTCATGATATTACGCCGCCATCTGGTGTAGTCATTGCTCGTCGCAGAGAATTGACCAGGAGCACTTCATCTAGCACGAACCTGCTATGCCAGTGCTCAAATTTCATACAGCAGGTGTGTCACGCAAGAACATATCATCTCCCTGGAGAGGGCCATGTATAAGACTCGGCTGAGGATTCAAGACTTCCAAGGGTGAGTGTCCTCGAAAGTAAAAGGGGGGTCGAGGATATACGATAGACTAATACTGACGGAAACATATATCACATGCCACACTATGGAGACGAGGCCATCGGGATCGCACAGCAACAACCATGCTTGCGTTTCTCGGGCTTTCACTATACGTTGTTAGCACCTTAGGATTGTGTGAGTTAAGCTGGGATTCATCCACAATTATAGACCAGAGTGTGTCAGAGTGGTCATGAATCTCACGACGACCAAAGGGGCTTTTTAAGAAAGAATATCAAAATATAAAAGGAACAGAAAAAGAAGAGGAACTTCAACGCCAGTATTTGTGGAGCTTAAAGTTTATGTTACAAGAACTTTCTGAAGGGCCATCTGGCCGGTGTGTATGTTCAGGGGACAGAGGTGAGTAGGCTTGAATATATAAGGTACCTAAGGTAAGAGGTAGCAATTCACTAGAAACCCTCGATTATTCTTTACGTGGTGTGCGCAGGATGGGAAGTATGATGGATGCAGAAGGTCGCAAAAATATACCTTGGGTAGGTAGTTAATTAAAGTGTAGCCTGATCGTGGTTAAGGATAGTAGTTAAGCAAAACCGGTAAGTACGTGATGGAGCTATCTCCTCTATTTCTATCCCACATTTACCTCCAATCCTAGATCTACAATGACCACAAGCAATCACAAACATACAGTACTTTCCTCAAGTATCTATCAAGACGCATTCCTTCTTCTACCTAAGGCACAGCACAGGTGGTCAAAGGGTTTTGTACTTCACCTTCACATCATCACGTGCTCCACCAGGATACCTCTTAGACCTCCCGCCTTCCCAAAGCAACAGTACATGGCCAAACGAGAACACGTACATGTACCTCGCAACTAACTCACTGGCAATAACCACCTCAGGCACACAATCCTTACATTCCACTGCTACACCTTCCAGGCTGTGGGAGTAAACTGCCCGCCTGCCTTGCCCTCCTTCCCGGGTCTGCCCTCGTCCACAGGACCATTTAACTCTTCCCAAACACTCATCGCCATTCTTCTTTTCTTTTCCAGAACAATACCAAGAGGCAGACAAAGCTTGTGGTATTCTCAAGGTAGCAAACTTTACCTGGTAGGTACCTACTCATCCACATACTGCATGCATTGTTCTGCTCCTTGCCCTTCCTTTTTAGCACCATCTCACACCTCCACCAAATGCACGTATTCACCTGGCCTAGAGAGCTCGTTGTCCAAACTTCCTCTCGCCAGTCGCATACCTTTATGGTAAACCACCCTTCACCCTTTCCACCACCACAGTGAACTCCTACAACTTTGCCATACACCGCACCTACCTATATATAGGCATCCTAGGAGTCCGTCTTCAGACCGCTTCCTTGTGTGTTCTAGCAAACTCCTCTCCCCTTGTCTTCGTTTTTTTATTCAACCAACTTGGGACATCATCCTAGACATTTGACCTTGCGAGCGCCCATACCTCTCAGGTATGCATACAATCTTCGTGGTGTCTACTTTATATATTCCACACTATCCAATAATTTCAAACCGTCCGCTTCCACTCACTACCACCTCCCTGACTTCAAACAGGACGCTCATTAGTACATCTTGCTAATATCAGTTATTTCTTCAGCCCCGCGTCAGATTACCACCTTCGCCCATCGGCCTTAATTAGTGTCAAGATGTCTAGACGGCCATTTAAGCCCCAGGCGGCCCAACGGTATGCTTTCACGCTTACCCACCAACTCATATCGACGTGTGTTCATACTGACAAAAGGCCTAGCCGAGACGCCACGCTTCCAAAGACGTAAGAATCGATACTCTACCTTAGCCTCAAGTATCTATCATTAACCCTCTCTAAATAGATTCAAATGTGCAACATGTGACGTGTGGAAGCCGTCTTTCGAATTCTCTCAGAACCAGCACGCGAAATGGCATCGGATGAAGAAGCACGAGAACGACGGCATCACCGCTGAGTCTATTGGCTTGACATGCAAGGAGCACGGGCCGGGAGAGCCCGAGATCAAGTGTGCTGGTCCATGTGGCAAGTCGAAGGTCAGGTCACAGTTTAGTAACTCCCAGCGCAACAAACGCAACGCGGTAAGCACCATTGTCCGATCTTGCTCGCCCAAGGAAAGAAACACTCATTATTAACTATGCTGTTTTAGTGGTGCATGGTATGCACTGATTGGAAGATCCGACACCCAGGCGAGGAAATACCTGATGCCGCTCCGAATGAGGAGGTCACTGTTGACCAAATCAGTGGGAGGATCGCTGCGTATGCTGATGGCAATAATCATGGAGTTGACCATTATTTCTCTGATAGCGACGTCAGCATAGACAGTAGCGATCTCAGTGAGGAGGATACCGATGATGAACTCGATGACCAAGACGCCGAATTCAGCAATTATGCCGAAGACAGAGAGGATGAGGACTATTATGCTCATGGAAATGACAACGGGCGTGGCCCTGCTTCAGTATTTTCTGCGTACCAGAGCACTAATTCTCGTCGTGAGCATGACGAAGAGGTATATGTCTACGCGGTCTATTTAAAACAGCTTCTCAACTAACAAGTATCAGGATGCAACTAGCACTATTGGCGCAGGCAGTGCGAAAAGATCTAGTTTGTTCCAGCCTTCCACTGCTACCACCAAAGTCTCGGCAAGAGGCAAAGGCAAGGCAATAACAACCGAAAGACATGCCTCCTACGCCACGGACAGTGATGTATCTCAGAAAGCTCGCGCAGATACTCAGGTTTCGTCAGCCGCAAATGATGCCCAGCAGCTTCCTCCTCATCTTCGACACTTTGGATTGCCTGGAGCCAACACCAACTCCAATGTGTCCCGTGGAAGTAGTTCATCTCGTCATTCGAAGGGACCTAGCAATTTCCAGAATGCCTTTAGGAGTTCTTCAACTACATCTGCTGCTCTGTCTGAGACCACGGTTACTGATCATGCCCCCAACTTGTACAACGCAACCGTCTTCACTCCTCAGGGAGACGTCTTTACCAGAACCATAGGTTCGGGCTCCCAGAATCAGAAGTCAGGAGCAGCCACTTCTACTACAAAGCGTAGTAGCAAAGGGAAATTTTTCAAAGGGGCACGTATTTTGATGCTAAGGATTTACTTCACAGATTAACTAACCATTCTTGCAGGATACGCGAGCAGTCTTCTATGCGCCTCGACCCTTTGCAAAGATGCTAAATGACCGCACCGAGCCATCTTCTCATATCGAGGATCCCGAATACTCTGGTGACAGTTCGGATGACTTTTGAATCTAGGGCGCCTAGATACCAGTCTCCTTCTGAGACCAAAAGATTCTAGAAGCCGCGTACTCAATGAAAGAACCCGCTATTGTGTCAAGCATGGAGTCATATGCTGAATACAGCATGTCTAGCAACTACTACTCGCAAATGTCATATTTTCTCGCGGGTTGAGTAGTAGTGCTAACCATTCATCGCGAGGGCCACATCTAATGGGCCGCAATGAATCTCACTGCAAACAGGGTTTCGTTTCTTCATGTCGTTTGCTTTGCTAGATCTTGAGGGTTATGGTATGGGGCCCCGGTAAATTTTTCTAGCTATTTCGTCCGGGTTCACCTGGATACTGGCTTGAATCAGGAGTAGTGACTCCTTTAGAGCTTAGAACTCTGAAGTGCTCTGTAGTTAGTTTATACAGATACTGCAAATACACTTCCTCTATACACATACAATGCTCCAATTAGTGAGAGTAGAAGTTCCAGGATAAATCAAAATTGAAGGGAATATCCATAAACGGCTGTAGGCGTGCTAGTAGTAAACTGCCTGCTTCTAGAGCCCTAGTTATTTATCTTGGAAATAATATTGCATATAAATGATGCCTATCGGTATAGAAGCCTCTAAGACTGGAAGTTTTAGGATCCGAAAATGAAGTCTTCTATGTTACACGCGACCTATAAAATAGGCCGTTCCACGTGACGTTCATCCTATTTGAACTAGGTATAATCGCTATATTTAATTGTTTTCAAAACTTTTATATTGAATTATTAAGTATTATAATATAAAAAAGTCATATAAAATAATGCGATTTTAAAGATATTAATATTTTTAAATAATTCCTTTTTATTATATTATAAATAATATATTATATAAATAAATAAACTAGTTTTAATAATAATTATATTTTTAATTATTAAAATTTATTTATATAATATTAAAATTAATAATTAATTAATATTATTTAAATCGTTTTATTAAAATTTTAATTTTTAACGTGTAATTTAAATTTATTTATTTATTTATTATATAAATATATATATTAACGTGTTTTATAAATAAATAAGTTAATTTTTATAATTTTCGTAATTTTAACTATTAAAAACATTTACGTGATATTAAAATTATTTAAATTGTCTTTTTTAATTTTACATTTTAAAAACCAAATACTTTTTTTATATTAAATATTTGGTTTTTTAATGTGTGATTTAAATCGATTAATTTATAAATAATATACTTATTATTATTATTATTATTAAAACGTGTAAAATTATATTTATATGTTTTTTAAAAATAAAAATAAAAATTTTATTTATTTATTTATTTTAAAATTTAATAATATTAATAAAAACTTAAATAATTTATATAATTAAATATAAATAATATTGTTTAAAAATAAGTTATTATAAATTAATAATACTTTATTACAACGAACCTCTTTATATGTTTCTAGTTAATTAACTTCACAAGTAAATACGTACTAAGTTTTCTTGTTTTAAAGGTAATAATAAATTAAAGTTAATTTAAAAGATTTATAATGTCTTATTCGTTAAAGAGATTTCAAGGTACTTTTATTATAATATTAAAAAGTAATTATAATCTTAAATTAATAACTAAAAAACTAAAATAAATAACTAAATATATAAAAAATCCCGTTTTTTTATACTTATTCATTTTGTTTTTTATTCCTTATAAATAGTATATTAAATATTTATAAATAAGTCTTATTTATATTTATTTATATTACGTGATAATAGGTCGCTTTTCTTTTTAAGATTTATATCCGGTGTGGACGGGAAAAGAGTAAGAATAATACCTTTATTATTTAATTACTTACTTTAATTAATTCGTAATATTATTTTTCTCTTTTTAAAATCTTTGTTTTTAAAAATTATTTAATAAGTCTCTTTTTATTATTATTATGTTTATTAATTATAATATTAAGTGTCGTTATGAAAATTAAAAATAAAAACGTAAAAAGTTTATTAACCGAGTAAACCAAATAAGTTTTAATATTAATATTATGCCTTATTTTTATTATTTTAATTATAACTTAAAGTGTGTAATGTTGCTTAAAGTATCGAGGAAATATAGTAAATATGTTTTTTATTATCGTTATTATAATAAAGTGAGAATTCTTTTTAGCTTTTTTCGAAATTTAAATTATAAGGAGAAGCGGTTATCTTTATAAAAACGTTAAACTAAGAAAGCTTTAAAACGACTTTATCGAGAAATAGCTAAAACTATAACTCGAGTAAATTAAGAAATAGCTAAAATTATAACTTAAGTAAAACGGCTTCGTTGTTAAAAAGAGCTATTAAAAGAGAAAAGTTTAAAAATACTTTAACGTGATTTTTAAAACTTAAATAAATTAAAGAAGTAAAAACATTTTTAAACTAAATAATAATTTCTAGCCGAATAAGCTAGAGTTACTTTCGAGGCCGTCCCTTTTTTCGACTTATCTTTCTTAAATTAAAATCTTAATTTTTAGGCTTTCTATTACGAACCAACTGGTCTAAAGGGACCAGGGGACGGGACGAGTTAAGAATACCCCGAAACAAGTTTCTCAAAGGGAAGATGTAATGTAACATCACGTGACTAGGATCTTAGTAGATCTAAGATCCAAAGAAAGTATTAATAACTAAATTTAAAGTGATTTAAAATCTAATTAAATCTAATAAGTATTTAATATATCAAAGTAAGAAGTATAAAAAATAAAAAATAAGTATAAATAAATTAAAATTCCTTTTATATTTAATTAATTTTTTTAATTTTTTAACTATTAATTTAAAACTATAATCACTTTTTAATATTATAATAAAAGTACTTTAAAATCTCTTTAACGAATAAAACATTATAACTCTTTTAAATTAACCTTAACTTATTATTACCTTTAAATTAAGAAAACCTAATATATACTTGTGAAGTTAATTAACTAGAAACACATAAAGAGGTTCGTTACATTTTAATAGCTCTTTAATTAATACTTAATATTAATTTTTAAAAAGGAACTCTCGGTTAAACCGTCTTAAAATAAGTATACCCCTTAAAATTAAAGAGTAATAAAAAAGAAATAAGTAAAAAAACCTTAATTAATAAGCTTTTAAACGAAAGCTTTAGATTTTTTTACGATATAATAGAAAAGTTTAAAAAAACCAACATAAAAATTAATTATAATTATAACTAAAAAAGAGCCTTAAAAAGACACCTTTAAAGCTTAATAAGAAAAATCATTTAAAAAAAGAAAAAGAAGAAAAAAAGCACTTAAAAAAGAAAATAAATAAGTAAAATAACCTTTGCTTCTTAGAAATAAATAACCGGAGCTACTTTTAAACGATAACGACCTTAATAGCTTAAACGATAAAAATAATATAATAACTCTTAATATAAAAGGTTTTAAATTAATTACACTTTATAAGTATAATAAGTCGAGTAATTTAGAAGGATTTTTAATTTAAGCTAAAACTTATTTACGGTTTTATCACGGAATAATTACCATTAAAAAACAAAAGGTTTTCACGGTATTTTAGCTTTTTATTAAAACTACTTTAACTTGGTTTTAACTAGTATTAAAAAATTACTTGGATAATAAATAAAGCGCTTAAAAAGACATAAAAAAGGTCTTTAAAGATTATAAAAAGTTTAAAAAATAATTTAGGTTTATATTTAGCAACTTAATTCTTAAGTAATAAGTCGAAATTTAACTTTATAAACTACGATAAAATAAAAAGGCCTTAAATTATATTATTAAGTTTAAGAAATTTATAAGTTAATTATAATTACTTATTAAAGGTTTATATTACTTGTTTTATTAAGAACTAAAAAACTATATAAAGAATAAGTTATATAAAATAAACTTATATAAAGAAAGAAACATAGAAAAGTTTAATAATTACGTTATAATAATAATTATTATTAATAACGAAAACTTCGAACGGTACTTTAAAAAGAAAAAAACGGTATAATAAAAAAACGGCGATTAATAAAAAGAAGGAAATTATAAAAGTGGTACCGGAATAAGGAAAGGCATTAGAATTAAGTTAAATTCTATTAAAATTAACGTTACTTAAAAAAAGCAAAAAAAACATTATAAAAACGAGTGTTAAAATCTTAAAAAATAAAAAATAAAAATAAAAGGGATTTCTTAACCCGAGAAAAGAACTTTCAAAGTAAGGGTTTAGTTTAAAGATAATAAAAAGGTAAATTAAGTATTTATTATTACTACTATTAAGGCAGAGAAGAACAAGAAAGTTTTTATAAAGGAAAGTTATAAATGCTATTAAGTTAATTTTCGGGATTATTTAAAGCACGGCTACTTATATTTAAGGTATCTCACGTTAAAATAAACTAAGTAAAGATATAATAAAAGCAAATTGTTATATAAATATAATACTTATAAGTTAAAATACGACTTAAAAGTTAAGTTAAATTATAATGAATTATATTAAAGCCATTATAATAACGATAAATATAAAACATATTAAGGAAAAAATAAATATAATAGTTTAAACCGGAAATTTTATATAAATAATAATAGTTAATTTAATGGGCTATTAAATAAAGAACTTAAATTAAAGCTTAAAATGGTAAAATAACTAAAAAACGAAATGTTCCACCTTAATAAGAATAAAATAATAGAGTCACAAAAAGAACATATATCATTATATTAAAGCTTTTATATTAACGACGCTTATTAAATATATAAAAGCTTTAAAGATAAAGCCAGTTATTATTCTCAAGAACTAAAAAATAATGATATAAAAAAACAAATATATTTATAATAATATCCCACGATAATTACAATATTTTAAAACATATTATTTTTACTTAAGTTTTGAAAAAAGTAACAAAGTAATTATTAAAAGTTATATATATTATACTTTAATATTATACGATATATATGACTTATTTAAAACGGGTTTCGAAAAAACGAAATTAAAGAAAAATTATAAGAATTATAAAAAGGATTATATCATTTATATTAGTTTAAAAAGCGAGTTAAGTACGATATAAGTTTATTTAAATTTATAAAAAAGTACTTAATAAAATAACAAGTAAAAATATATATAATTAAACTAAGTTATAAACGAATTATTAAAACATATTTTAAAAAAGAGAAAGAATTTCTAAAAATATATATAAACCTATAAAAAAAGATCGAGTTATTTTTAATAAATAAATCCGAGAATTATACCTTTTATTCGAAGATAATTTAGAACCTTAAAAGGCTTCGAATTAATAGAAAAATAGATTTAAGTTATAAAAAGGCCCTTAAAAAGAATTAAAGTTTTAATATATAAAGTTCTATATAAAAAATAAACTTTTTACCTTTTATTACTTAAAAAGTAGTCAAAAAAACTATTTAAATAACGATTATTAGAAATACGCTCTTATAAAAGCCTAAAAATAAAAAGATATTAAAGTTATAACGACTTAAAAAAAACCTAAAAAAAACGTGGAAAATCAAAAAACGGTAAAAGCTCTTATTAATAAAGTAATAAAAAGCTATAAATAACAAGTCTTTATATAAAGTCTAGTTAAGACTTGATAATACTATTATAATTAAAGTTAAATATAATAAAAAGGAGTATAAAGCCCTTATAAACTTAAAAACAAATAAAAGTTATATCTTAACTAAAATAACTTAAAAGGATAACATATTATAAATATATAAATAAAATTTATATAAATTATAAAACTTTAAAGAATATATATCTAGTTACGAGAATAATAAAGTGTTAAGAGAAATAGTTCCTTTTTTAATAACTATTTAAAAATATTTTAAGTAAATCATTTTTAATATTATATATATATTAAATTACGATATAATCTTAAAAATGAATTAATTTAAAAGAAGTAATTTACAAATAAATTTCGAGATAAACACGCTTTATTAAGATTAGAATTAAAAGGAGTTAATTATTACAAGTTATAAAATAAGTATTATAAGTAATACTAGAAAAACGGATATAAAAATAAAACATATTATTTATATAATTTGAGTAATTAAACTTAAAGATTTAACGAAAAAAGTATTACGTAAATATTTTTATTTTTATAAATTATTTAAAAATAAAATAAAAAAAGAATTATTAAAACATAATTAATGGAATTACTAGATTTATTTTAAGGGAAAAAAACAACTAAAACTATTTTTAGTATATTTTATAAATTAAGAAAAGTAAAAAGTATTATAAAAAGGAATTTAAAAGGATCTTAATAAAGGATACATTTAAGAATTAAAGTTTTTATTAAGATACTTAGTAATTATAATATTAAAAGTCGATAAAAATAAAAAGTAATATATTAATAAAAAAGGAAATTTAGTATAGTAATAAGTAATTAATTATTAACACCTTAATAAGGTAATAAAAAAGAATAAATACTCGTTATTATTAATAAAACTTATAAAAAGGTAAATTAATAAGGTTTAAATCTTTATAGTATTAAACCTTCGCGATGGTTATTATATAATTAAAATAGCTAAAAAAACACAAATAATATATCGCCTTCCGAACAGTATATAGATATTATAAGTATAAAGTTATATTATTTAGGTTTATTAACTGTCACGAACCAACCAGGGTAAGCAATCAAGTGACAGGGGTATTGTTCCCACTCTTCTTGCTTCCGGGTCGGACATGGATCCTGAAGGGGAAAGCGACCTATTGTCACGTGATATGGATGAGTGTGGATGAGACTCATCCAACAGTATCCAGTGGAGAATGGATGAGTGTGGATGAGACTCATCCAAAGGTATCCAACATACCAATTGTGGGGAATAAAGGACAAAATAATAAGTATAAGAAGGATAAGATTTCCTATGTGTCTAGTCATTCATTCCAGTTCTTTAGCTATTAATTTAAGACTACAGTCACTCTTTAATACTATAGTGAGAGTACCTTGAAATCTCTTTGACGAACAAAACATTGTAAATCACTTAAACCAATTTTAATTCACTATTACCTTTAAATCAAGAAAACCTAGTACGTACTTACTTGTGAAGTCAGCTGACTAGGAATACACAGGGAGGTTCGTCATAAAAACAAATAAAAATAAAATAAAAATTATTTATAACGTATTATCCTTAGTTAAATAAATAAATAAAAAATTAAATTAAATAATAAAATAATATTTATAAAGTTGTATTAATTAAAAAATAAATAATTAAATAAAATTATTATTAATAACTTAAATAACATATAACATTTCGGTTAATAAAAACATAAAAATATCATTATATAAAGTAATATACAAATAAAAAGCGGAAATTTAAAAATAATTAATTAAACTTATAAAAGCACTAAAAATCGAAATAAAAACCTCGAAAATAAAAATATTATTTAAAAAGGTTTAAATAATATAATTACAGCTATAAAAAGAAATATAATTTATTTAAAACAAAATAACAAAATATTATAATAAAAAAAGAATTAAAAAAAGAATTCTTAAAAAAGAAAACATAATTTATTTACTTCGTTAAAAACAAGATATAATAATAAAAAGGCCTTAAATTAAAATAAAACGACTTAGTAAAAAACTTAAATTTAAGAAGTTAAAACTATATAAAATCGAGAAAGTTATTTTAAAAATTAATTATAAATTTTCTTTATTAAAAAAATTAAGAATATATTTTATATTTCATGTTTTATTATTAAAACTAGCATTAAAAACGCCTTATTAAAAAAACAACTAAAACTTAAAAAATATTAAATTTAAAATAAGTTAATAATTAATTATAATATTTTATTAAATAAAAGGGATACTTACTAAAAAAAAACACTTAATAAACTTGATTAAAGCACTTAAAAGCTTTCACCATTAAAACCCGAATCAGCCGGGAATACTTAAAAACCTAGTAAGGACTAATTAAAAAAGGGGAAGACCTTTGAAGTAAGTACACTTTACTTAAATTTAAATAGACGTAGCAATTTCTCCGTTCGCCGCTGTTCTTTAGTAAAGCGAACGTTTTCCACCTTTAATCGCCTTTATTTCTCCTCTTCACAGTTAATACGCTTTAACTCTTTAATTAAAAATAAATCACGCTTTAATATTTCTAAGCCCCGTTTTTAAAGAAATTCTTTTTATTTATATAAGCGAGTTAAACGATTAGTTGTGTTTAAAGCTTATTCTCGACTTTTCGACATTTAAAAACAATATAATCGCGTTCACGACTTATATTCGATAAAAATGACATTTTAATGTTTAAATTGTTATAATAATATCGAATTTTAATAATATAATTAAAACAAGTTTTAAAACCTAAAATTATAAAACAAAAAAATTCGTTTTTAAAATAAAAAAATAAGAAAAAACCTCGTATTTATAAAGTTAAATATAAACGGTAAAAAAGTTACGAGTTTTACATTAATTTTATAAACCTTTATAACCGGTTTATTAATACTAGACATATCAAAAAAAAGAATTTACTTAAAAATCTTTAAAAACAAAAATCGAAAAAGGGGAGAAATAATGTTATAAATTAATTAATTTAAAGGGACTAAAAAACAAGACGGTTTAAAAATACCCCGAAATAAGTTTCTTAAAAAGAAAATATAATATAATATCACGTAATTAAAATCTTAATAAATCTAAGATTTAAAGAAAGTATTAATAATTTAAAATCTAGTTAAATTTAATAGGTATTTAATATATCAAAATAAAAAGTATAAAAAATAAGGAATAAATATAAATAAATTGGAATTTTTTTTATATCTAGTTATTTATTCTAGTTTTTTAGTTATTAATTTAAGATTATAATTACTTTTTAATATTATAATGAAAATACCTTGAAATCTTTTTAACGAATAAAATATTATAACTCTTTTAAATTAACCTTAACTCATTATTACCTTTAAATTAAGAAAACTTAGTATGTACTTACTTATGAAGTTAGCTGACTAGGAACACATAAGGAGGTTCGTCACATTTTCTTAGCTAATCCGGGTTTTATTAATAAAACTTATTAAGTACGTCTTTCGAGTTTATTAAATACTTAAATAGTTCTTATATATTTTCCTTTAATAAATACTTTTCTCATTTAATTAAATATTATAACTAATTATTAACTCTTTTTAAGTTTAAAATCTTTTTTATTTTATATTTATTTAGTTTTTTTTACTCTCGTTTTAGTTTTTTAACGAGGCGTTTTTTAATATTAGTTTTAATAACGATATATAAAAAACTAAATATATTTTAAATTTCCTTAATAGTTTTAGTTTATAATTAACACTTGAAATAACTTTCTTAATTTTATAAGGTTTTAATTTCTTGAAATTAAACTTTTTATTAAATCGTTTTATTTTAATTTATAGAGTTTTTATCGATATATTTTATCGTTAACGAAGCAAGTAAATTATATCTCCTTTTTTAAAAGTTAATTCTTTAATTCTTTTTTTATTATAATACTTTGTTATTTTGTTTTAAATGAATTATAATTTTTTTTATAATTATAATTATATTACTTGGACTTTTTTAGATAATATTTCTACTTTTAAGGCTTTTATTTTGATTTTTAGTGCTTTTATAAGTTCGATTAGTTATTTTTAGATTTTCGCTTTTTAATCGTATATTACTTTATATAATAACATTTTTATGTCTTTATTAATTGAAGTGTTATATATTATTTAAGTTATTAATAATTACTTATATGTTATTATAAAGTACTCTTATAATAAGGTTTTTTAATTTAAAGAGTTTTATTACGAAATTTTATATAATTATGTGCCACGCTTTATTAAATATTTAAATTAATTATAATAATTTATATAGTTTATATCGTAATGTTTTAGTTTTATTATAAACGTTATAATTCTTTATAACTTTTTTAATTATTTGTCATATTTTTAAAAAGTCGAATTCTTTTTAAAATTATTTTAACGTTTTAAAAATTCCTTAATAACCATGTAAAAAGTATTTGTGGAATTCTTTAATAAATTCGTTTTAAATTTGTTTTAATATATAAGTTTTCTCTCGATATAAAAAAAGTTCGTTATTAAATCTTTATTATAATTATAACTATTTTTTAATTATATCTTTTTTTAAAACGTTATTTTTAATTTCTTATGTTAATTCGTATATAAATAAGTATAATAAATTCGTTATTTTATTATTTAAATATCTAAATATCTTTTTTGTTAATTTTTAATTTATAATTTCCTTTTTTACTAAAAAGATTTGTTTAAATATTTTTTTTCTTTAATATAATAAATTTTAAAATTAAATTTAAACAAGAAAATTATTTAACGTTTATGTTTTTAATTAAGCGTTTGCGTTATTATAAATCGTGTAAAGTTTTTTAGTTTTATTAAGCTATATTTTTTATTTTTTTAATGCTTTAATAATTATTAATAATTCCTTGTTATAAATTTAATAGTTTAATTTAACACTATATAATGCCTTAAATAAATACGCGATTAAGTATTATTTTTTATTGTTTTTTAATTACTTTAAAATTACTTTAATAGCGAAATTTAAGGCGTTTATTTTTAATCGTTTTTTCTTGTTTTCGTTTAAAAGTTTATATATAACCTTATTAATTATAACTTTTTTTAGTTATTAAAAAGCTTATTTGGCTTTTTTAATAAAGTGGAAAGTTTTTCTTGTTTTTATTAAGGTAATTAATTTCGTTAATAACTTAACAATTTGCCTGAAATCTTAAATAAGTTATTTAACATAATTAATAAAGCTAAGAAATATGCGTATATTTATAACACTTTTAAGTTTTAACTAATCCTTAATTATTATTTTTTTTCCTTTTTAAATACGGATTTCTCTTAGATTTATTATAAACCTTAAATCTAGTTTTTTGATATGTTATTTACTTTTAATCGAATAAATAAGTAGGTTTACTTTTTTTAGGGTTTTTAATATTTGTTTTATATATTTTTATACTCTTTTTCGTTTTTTAAGTAAATTAATATATTATTTAAATAAACGAATATAAATTTATTTAAAAACTTGCGAAAAATTATTATAATTATATATTAAAATATAACGGGTGCGTTAATAAGTTTAAATAGCATAACTTTATATTTATAATGTTTATATACCGTTTAAAAGGCGGTGTATTATTCATGTTTTTTAGCTATTTTAATTATATAATAACTATCGCGAAGGTTTAATATTATAAAGATTTAAGCTTTATTAATTTGCTTTTTTATAAGTTTTATTAGTAATAACGAGTATTCGTTTTTCTTTATTACCTTATTAAGGTGTTAAAGTTAATTATTTGTCGTTATATTAAATTTTCTTTTTTATTAATATATTACTTTTTATTTTTATCGATCTTTAATATTATAATTACCGGGTATTTTAACGAGGACTTTAATTTTCGAATATATCTTTTATTAAGATCTTTTTAAATTCCTTTTTATAATGCCTTTTATTTTTCTTAATTTATAAAATATATTAAAAATAGTTTTAATTATTTTCTTTTTTTTAAATAGATTTAGTAATCTTACTAGTTATATTTTAATTATTTTATTTTATTTTATTTTTAAATAATTTATAGAAACGAAAGTACTTATATAGTACTCTTTTTATTAAATTTTTAAGCTTGGTTACTTAAATTATATAGGTAATATGTTTCGTTTTTATATCCGTTTTTTTAGTGTCACTTACGGTACTTATTTTATAACTTATAATAATTAATTCCTTTTAATTTTAATCTTAATAAAGCGTATTTATCTCGAAATTTATTTATAAATTACTTTTTTTAAATTAATTCATTTTTAAAATTATATCGTAATTTAATATATATATAATGTTAAAAATAACTTATTTAAGATATTTTTAAATAATTATTAAAAGAGAGATTATTTCTTTTAATACCTTGTTATTCTCGTAATTAAATATATATCCTTTAAAGTTTTATAATTTATATAAACTTTATTTATATACTTATAATATATTATTCCTTTAAACTATTTTAATTAAAATATAACTTTTATTTATTTTTAAGTTTATAAAGGCTTTATACTCCTTTTTATTATACTTTATTTTAATTATAATATTATTATTAAGTTTTAATTAAACTTCGTATAAAGACTTGTTATTTATGGCTTTTTATTACTTTACTAGCGAGAGCTTTTATCGTTTTTTGGTTTTCCATGTCTCCTTTCTTTTGGGTTTTTTTAGGTCGCTATGGCTTTAATGTTTTTTCATTTTTAGGCTTTTATAAAAGCGTATTTCTAGTAATTATTATTTAAATAGTTTTTTTAACTATCTTTTAAGTAATAAAAAGTAAAAGGTTTATTTTTTATATAAAACTTTATATATTAAAACTTTAATTCTTTTTCGAGGGCCTTTTTATAACTTAAATTTATTTTTTTATTAATTCGAAGTTTTTTAAAGTTTTAAATTATTTTTAAATAAAAGATATAATTCTTAGATTTATTTATTAAAAATAACTTAATATCTTTTTACAAGTTTATATATATTTTTAAAAACTTTACCTTTTTTAAAAAATATGTTTTAACGATTCGTTTATAACTTAATTTAATTACACATATTTTTACTTATTATTTTATTAAGTATTTCTTTATAAAATTAAATAAATTAATATCGTATTTAACTCGTTTTTCGAGTTAATATAAAAAGTGTAATTTTTTTTTAATTTCGTCTTTTTCGAAACCCGTTTCGAGTAAATTATATATATCGCATAATATTAAAGTATAATATATATAACCCTTAATAATTATTTCGTTGCTTTTTTCGGAACTTAAGTAAAAATAATATGCTTTAAAATAATATAACTATTATGAGACGTTATTATAAATACACTTATTTTCTTTTATATTATTACTTTCTAGTTTTTAAGGATAATAACCGGCTTTATCTTTAAAGCTTTTATATATTTAATAAGCGTTATTAATATAAAAGCTTTAATATAACGATATATGTTTTTTTTATGATTTTATGATTTTATTTTTATTAAGTTAAAATATTTCGTTTTTTAGTTATTTTATTACTTTTAGCTTTAATTTAGGTTTTTTACTTAATAACTTATTAAGTTAATTAATATTATTTAGGTTTTAATAAATATCGTAATTGTTATTTATATAAAACTTCCGGTATAAGTTATTATATTTACTTTTTTTTTAATATGTTTTATATTTATCGTTATTATAATGGCTTTAATGTAGTTTATTATGGTTCGATTTAACTTTTAAGTCGTATCCTAGTTTATAAGTATTATATTTATATAATAATTCGTTTTTGTTATATCTTTATTTAGCTTGTTTTAACGTGAAATACTTTAAATATAAATAACCATGCTTTAAATAATTCTAAAGGTTGTTTTAATAACATTTATAACATTTATAAATTATAATAAATAAGCAATAATACCTTAAGTAATATTTATAAGCTTTTTCTTTATAACTTTAACGGATATTATTACTTTTTTTATAAAGACTTTTTCATTTTTCTTTATTTTAATAATAATAATAATAATAATAATAAATATTTAGTTTACTTTTTTGTTATTTTCGAAATAAACCCTTATTTTAAAGGTTTTTTTCTCAGGTTAAAAAATCCTTTTTATTTTTAGTTTTTATTTCTTAAGACTTTAACACTCGTTTTTATAATATCTTTTCTTTTTATAATTAAAACACTTAATAGTTAATTTTTTTGCTTTTTTTTGCTTTTTTTAAGTAGCGTTAATTTTAATAAGGTTTGATTTAATTTTAATGCTTTTCTTTATTTTAATACCATTTTTATGATTTCCTTTTTTTTTACTAATCGCCGTTTCTTCGCTATATCGTCTTTTTTTTAAGGTATTATTTAAAGTTTTTATTATTAATAACAATTACCATTATAACGTAATTATTAAAATTTTCTAGGTTCCTTTTTTTATATAAGTTTATTTTATATAACTTATTTTTTATATGGTTTTTTAGTTTTTAATAAATAATTATAACTAGCTTACAAGTTTCTTGAACTTAATAGCGTAATTTAAGATCTTTTTGTTTTATTATAATTTATAAAGTCGAGCTTTAATTTATTATTTAAGAATTAAGTTGCTAAATATAAATATAAATTGTTTTTTTTAATTTTTTTTAATTTTTAAAGACTTTTTTATGTCTTTTTAGGCGTTTTGTTTATTATTTAAGTAATTTTTTAATATTAATTAAAACTAGGTTAAAGTAGTTTCGACGAGAAACTAAGATATCGTAAAAACCTTTTGTTTTTTAGTGGTAATTATTTCGTGATAAAACCGTAAATAAGTTTCGGCTTAAATTAGAAATCCTTTTAAATTACTTAACTTATTATGTTATTTTCGTTGTTTAAAGGTGGCTTCGGCTGTTTATTTTTAAAAAGTAAAAATTATTTTACTTGTTTATTTTTTAAGTGCTTTTTTTTCCTCCTTTTTTTCTTTTTCAAACGATTTTTTATTAAGCTTTAAAGGTGTCTTTTTAAAGCTCTTTTTTAGTTATAATTATAATTAATTTTTATGTTGGTTTTTTTTAAACCTTTTTATTATATCGTAAAAAAATCTAAAGCTTTTATTTAAAAGCTTATTAATTAAGGTTTTTTTATTTGTTTTTATTTATTACTCTTTAGTTTTAAGGGGTTGTGACGAACCTCCCTATGTATTCCTAGTCAGCTAACTTCACAAGTAAGTACGTACTAGGTTTTCTTGATTTGGAGGTAATAATGGGTTAAGATTGGTTTAAAGATTCACAATATTATGTTCGTTAAAGAGGTTTCAAGGTACTCTCACTATAATATCAAAAAATAACTATAATCTTAAATTAATAGCTAAAGAACGAGAAACTAATTACACAAAAAAATTCTAATTTACTTATACTCGTCTTTCTTCTTATACAATTCACTAAATAATTAAATCGTAAGTTACCCCACCCACTATTTACATATTCACTAAATAATTAAATCGTAGGTTACCTCACCCACTATTCACATATTCGATGGGGTTACGTGCGTAATACTCGTTTCCCACTTTAAGAATCTCGTAATATTATTTTTCCCCTTCGAGAATCTTTGTCCCAAAGATAAAAAGAGGGTTAGCTATTCTTCCCTCCGATTTATTAAGAGATCTAAACTTTCTTTAACTTAGTTTATAATGTCTCATCATATAATAAAACTTCGCAAAGAAAATTCTAACATCTCGCGTCGAGCTAAGAAACAAGTTAAAAATAAGGTAACTCTCTTAAATTTTGTTGCTTTTTATGGTAAAAAAAAGATGGCTTATTCTTATTACGAGCGTAATAAAAAAGATTATGTTGCTTCGGAGGATTTTAATTATTATGTAAAATATATAAAATTAAGTCGATCGCGATATGACGTGTTTAGTATCTCGCGAAAAAGTATGTTTAAAATCATGAAATAGTTTTAAAAGGTCGAGGCCGAGCTCGAGAAAGCGGAATCCTATTATAAGATTGTTTATGTTATTAAGAAGATAGTTATAAATCGCATTTTACGCCTTAAAACCAAGCGTAAATTATAATTAAATAAACTTCGTAAAATGATTACTCGGGGTTTTAATTCTATAGAGAATTTAAAGCGTATTAAGCGTAAAAAAGAAAAATAAAAACGTCTTATTAAAGAATCGTAACGTATAAAGGGATTATAGCGTTAACCTAAATCTTCGTAGAACTTGTTTATTTCTAAGGCCTACTTTTTTTTTTTTCTTAATTCTTTTTAGCAGGATTAAAATCTCGATATCTAGGCCTTTCTAGCTGGTTTAGATTTTAGCGGTAGAAATCCTCAATTTCATTTGTCAGGTTCTTTAAATGCTTAAAAGGTTCCTAAGTATTCTCCTTAAGTAAGTAACCTTCCTATTTAACGAGATATTATAACTAATTACTAACTTTTTTTAAATTTAATATTTTTTCGATTTCGTACTTATTAAGATTTTCTTTAAATTTTAACTGTTTTTTTAACGAGGCGTTTTTTAGTGCTGGTTTTAAAAGTAAAACATGAAATATAAGATGTATTCTAAATCCCTTTAATAGCGAGAGTTTATAATTAACTTTCGAAACAACCTTTTTAATCTTATATAATCCTAATTTCTTGAATTTTAGTTTTTCGCTAAGTTGTTTTGTTTTAATTTAGGGTATTTTTAATATTACGCTTTGTCGTTAACGGAGTAAGTAAATTATATCTCTTCTTCTAAAAATTGGTCCCTTAATTCTTCTTTTATTATAGTACTTTATTATTTTATCTTAAATAAACTGTAATTCTTTTTATAGCCGTTATTGTACTGCTTAGATCTTTTCGGATAGTATTTCTGCTTTCGGGGCCTTTATTTCGATTCTTGGTGCTTTCGTGAGTTTAATCGATTGTTTTTAAGCTTCCGCCTTTTGCTTGTACACTGCCTTATATAGTAATATCTTCATGTTTTTGTTAATCGAAGTGTTATATGCTATTTGGGTTATTAATAGTAATTCTACCTAGTTATTCATTTCTTAGTTAATATAGCTTTGTAAATACTGTTTTATTATTTAGTTTAGTTTTTTTATTTACCCGTTCGTTTAGGGGTAATATATTATAAACAACTTTTATTTAATTCTTATTCGTTTTATTAAACTGGTTCAAAATTTCGATATAAACAATTTATTTCTATTTAAAATAATGCGTTTTAATAGCCCATATTTGCTGACATATTCCTTTAAAAAGTTAAAAACCAATTATTTTATTGTACTTAATTTGTTAAATAATAAGAAATAGACGTATTTCGTGAGTCTATTAATGATTACCTATATACTATTATAATGTATTTTTATAGTAAGATCTTTTAACTTTAAAAGTTTTATTACGAAGTCCCATGTAATTATATTTTATGCTTTGTTAGGTATTTATGTTAATTATAATAGTTTATATGGTTTATGTCGTAATGTTTTAGCCTTATTATAGATGTTATAATTCTTTATAATTCTTTTAATTATTTATTATATTCCTGGAAAGTCAAATTCCTTTTGAAGTCGTTTCACCGTTTTGAAAATCCCTTAGTGGCTATGTAAAGAATATTCGTGAAATTCTTTAACGAATTCGTTTTGTACTTATTTTAGTATATATACCTTTTCCTTATATAAAAAAAGTTCGTCGTTAAATCTTTATTAAGACTATAATTATTTTTCTTTTTAATTGTAATTTTCCTTGAATCGTTATTTTTAGTTTTTTATATTGATTTGTATGTAAATTAATACAACTAATTCGTTATTTTGTTGTTTAAATATCTGGATATCTTTTTTATTGATTTTTTATTCATAATCTTCTTTTCTACTAAGAAGATTTACTTGAATGTTTTCCTTTCTCTTAATGTGCTGGATTCTGAAATTGAATCTGGACAGGAAAATCATCTAACGCTCGTGTCTTTAGTTAAGCGTTTATATTGTTATAAATCGTGTAAGGTTTTTATGGTTTAAATAGATGTCGATAGGTTCTTTGGTTCTGCTAAGCTATGGTTTTTATTTCTTTAGTGCTTTAATGACTATTAATAGTTTCTTATTATAAATTTAATAATTTAATTTAGTACTATATAGTGCTTTAAATAGGTACGCGACTAGGTACTATTTCTTATTGTCTTTTAATTGCTCTAGGACTGCTTTAATGGCGAAATTTAAAGCGTTTGTTCTTAGTCGTTTCTTTTTATTTTCATTTAGAAGTTTATATATAACCTTATTAGTTATAACTTCCTTTAGTTACTGAAAAGCTTATTTGGCTTTTTTAGTGAAATGAAAAGCCTTTCTTATTTTTATTAGGGTAATTAGTTCCGTTAATGGTTTAGCGATACGCCCGAAATCTTTAATGAGTTATTTAACATAGTTAACAAAGCCAAGAAATACGCGTACGTTTATAACATTTTTAGGTTCTAGCTAATCCTTAACTATTACTATTTTTCTCTTTTAAATACGAATTTCTCTTAGACTTATTATAAACCCTAAATAATCTAGTTTCTTGACATACTATTTACTTTTAGTTGGATAAATAAGTAGGTTCGCTTTTTCCAGGGTTTTTAATACTTGCTTTATATGTTCCTTATATTCTTTCTCGTTTTTTAAGTAAATTAGTATATCGTTCAAGTAAATAAATATAAATTTATCTAGAAACTTGCGAAGGACTATTATGATTATATGTTGAAATGTAGTGGGTGCGTTAATAAGTCTAAATGGCATAACTTTGTATTTATAATGTCTATATATCGTTTGGAAGGCTATATATTATTCGTGTCCCTTAGCCATTCTAATTATATAGTATTTATCGCGAAGGTTTAATGCTATAAAGATTTAAGCCTTGTTAATTTATCCTTTTATAAGTTTCATTAGTAGTAATAAATACCCGTTTTTCTTGGTTATTTCATTTAGGTGTCGGTAATCGATTATTCGTCTTTATACTAGGTTTCCTTTTTTATTGACACGTTATTTCCCGTTTTTGTTAATTTTAGGTATTATAATTACCAGGTATCCTAACGAGGATTCGAATTCTCGAATATATCTTTTGTCGAGATCCTTCTAAATTCCCTTTTATAATGCTCTTTGTTTTTCTTGATTTATAAGATATATTAAAAATAATTTTAGTTATTTTCCTTTTTTAAAGTAGATTTAATGATCTTATTAGCTATATTTTAATAATTCTTTTTTTGTTTTATCTCTAAATAATTTATGGAAACGAAGGTACTCGCGCGGTATTCTCTTCGTTAGATTTTCAGGTTTGGTTATTTAAATTATATAAGCGATATATTTCGTTTTTGTATTTGTTTCTTTAAAGTTACTTACGGTACTTATTTCGTAACTTATAGCGATTAACTCCTCCTATTTTTAATCCCAATAAAGCGTATTTATCTTGAAATTTATTCGTGAATTACTTTTTTTAAGTTAATTCATTTTTAAGATTATATCGTGATCTAATATATATACAATATTAAGAATAACTTATTTAGGATGTCTTTAAATAGTTATCGAGAGAGGAATTATTTTTTTTAGTACTCTACCATTCTCGTAATTAAATATGTTTCCTTTAAAGTTTTATAGCTTATATGGATTTTATTTATATACTTATAGTATTCTGTCTTTTTAAGCTACTTTTATTAAGACATAGCTTTTATTTGCTCCTAAATCTATTAAGGCTTTATACTCCTTTCCATTATACTTAACTTTGGTTATAATAATGTTATTAAGTCTTAATTAGACTTTATATAAGGACTTGTTATTCATGGCTTCTCGTTGCTTTACTGGCGAGAGCTTTTACCGTTTTTTGGTTTTCTACGTCCCTTTCCTTTTAGTTTTCTTTTAGTTGTTGTAGCCCGGATGTCCTTCCATTTTTGGGCTTTTATAAGAGCGTGTTTCTAGTAATTATTACTTAAATAGTTTCTCTAATTACCCTTCACGTAATAAGGGGTAAGAGGTTTATTTTTTATACAGAATTTTATACATTAAAACTTCAATTCTTTTTCGAGGGCCCTTTTATAACCTAAATTCGTTTTATTAACTCGGAATTTTTTAAAGTTCTAAATTATCCTTAAATAAAAGGAATAATTATTAAGTCTACTTATTATAGGTATCTTAATGTCTCCCCTTAGGTTTATATTGATTTCTAGGAGTTTCTCTTCTTTCTTGAAATATGCTTTAGTGATTTGTTTATAACCTTGTTTAATCGCACGTGTTTTTATTTGTTATTTTATTAAGTATTTTTTTATAAAGCCAAATAGATTAATATCGTATTTAGTTCGTTCTTCGAGCTATTATAGAAAATATAGTCCTTTTTATAATTCCTATAATTCTTCCTTAATCTCGTCTTTTTCGAAACCTGTTTTAAGCAAGTTATGTACGTCGTATAATACCGAGATGTAACACATGTAATCTTTAGCCATTACTTCGTAGCTTTTTTCGGAGCTTGGGTGAAGATAACATGCTCTAGGGTAATGTGGCTATCGTGGGGTGTTATTATAAATACACTTATTTTTTTCTATGTCGTCATTCTCTAGTTCTTGAGGATAGTAACCGGCTTTATCCTTAAAACTTTTATATATTTAACAAACGTCGTTAATATAAAAGCTTTAATGTAATAATGTATATTCCCTTAAGCTCTAATGAATACTACAACTATCATCTATACAAAGCCTCTAGTTTAGGCTATTATGCTGGCTTTTCCTCTAGTGGGTTTCGCATTTGTCGTTCTTATAATGGCTTTAATGTAGATCACTATAGTTTAATTTAATTCCTAAGTCGTATCCTAACTTGTAATTATCATATATATATAGTAGTTCGCTTTCGTTATATCTTTATTTGGCTTGTTTTAGTGTGAGATGTCCTAGATATAAATGGTTATTTTTTGGGTAGTCTTTGTGGTTAACTTAATAAGATCTATAGATTCTTTTTATAAGAGCCTCTTTAATCTTTTCTACTTTAATAATGCCAATAATAAATACTTGGTTTATTTCTTCGTTGTTTTTAAATTAAATTCTTGCTTCGGCGACTCTTTTCTTAGGTTAAGGAATCCCTCTTGTTTTTAGTTCTTGTTTCTTAAGATTTCAGTATTCGTTTTTATAATGTCCTTTTTTTCTATAGTTGAAATACTTAATGGTTAATTTATCTCGTTTTTTTCGTTCTTTTTAAATAACGTTAATTTTAATAGGATCTGACTTTGTTCTCGTGCCTTTTCTGGTTCCGGCACCGCTTTTATGATTTCCTCCTTTTAGTTGGTCGCCATTTCTTCGTTATACCGTCTTTTTCTTTTCAAGGTATTATTTGAAGTTTTCGTTATCGATGGCAATTGCCATTATAACGTAGTTATTGAACTTCCCTGGGTTTCTTTCTTTGTATAGGTTTATTTTGTATAATTTATTTTTTATATGGTTTTTTAACCCTTAATAGAATAAGTAGTATAGGCTTTTAATAGGTAGTTATAATTAGCTTACGAGTTTTTTGAACTTAATAACGTAATTTAAAGCCTTTTTATTCTGTCGTAATTTGTGAAATCGAGTTTTGGCTTGTTACTTAAAGATTAAATTGCTGAATATAGACTTAAGTTGTTTTTTAAACTCCTTATAATTTTTGAAGACTTTCTTCGTATCTTTTTGAGCGTTTGATCCGTTTTCTAGATAATTCTTTAACACTGGTTGAAACCAGGTTAAGGCGGTTCTAGCAAGGAGCTAGGATACCGTGAAAACCTTTTATTCTTTAGTGGTAATCGTTTTATAATAAAACCGTAAATAAGTTCTAGTTTAAATTAAAAATCCTTTTAGATCGCTTAACTTATTATATCTACTAAGTATAATTAGTTTAAAACTCTTCACGTCGGGGGTTATTATATTGTTGTTATCGTTTAAGTTATTGGGGTCGCTATCGTTTAAAGGTGGTTAGGGTTATCTTGCTTGTTTGTCTTCTTCTTTAGGCATTTCTTCTTGTTGATCTTCCGAGATGTCCTCTTATAACTCTTCTTTAGCTACAACTATAATGAACTCTTATGTTGGTTCCTTTAAACCTTTTAATTATATCGTAAAAGGACTTAAAGCTTTTGTTTAAAAGCTTATTAATTATTATTCTTTTACTTGTTTCTTTTCTTGTTACCCTCTAGTTTTAGGAGGCATGCTTATCCTGGGACTATTTCGACTAAAAGTCCCTTCTCCTAAACTAATATCAAGTATTAATCAAGGAGCTATCAAAATGTGACGAACCTCCCTATATATTCCTAATCAATTGACTTCATAGGTAAATACGTACTAGGTTTTCTTGATTTGGAGGTAACAGTGGGTTGAGATTAGTTTAAGGATTCATAATGTTATATTCGTTAAAGAGGTTTCAAGGTACTCTTATTATAGTATTAAAGAATAACTATAGTCTTAAATTAATAGCTAAAGAACGAGAGACTAATTACACAAGGAAATTCTAATCTACTTATACTCGTCCTTCCTCTCATACAATTCACTGAATAGTTAAATCGTAGGTTACCTCACCCACTATTCACATATTCACTGAATAGTTAAATCGTAGGTTACCCCACCCACTATTCACATATTCGATGGGGTCACGTACGCGGCACTCGTTTCCCACTTTAAGAGTCTCGTAACAGGGGTATGCTTGTTTTAAGACGGTTTAACCGAGAGTCCTTTCTTTTAAACCAATGTTAAGCATTAATTAAAAAGCTATTAAAATGTAACGAATCTCTTTATATGTTTCTAGTTAATTAACTTTATAAGTAAATATGTATTAGGTTTTCTTGTTTTAAAGGTAATAATAAATTAAAGTTAATTTAAAAGATTTATAATGTCTTATTCGTTAAAGAGATTTTAAGGTATTTTTATTATAATATTAAGGAGTAATTATAATCTTAAATTAATAATTAAGGAACTAAAATAAATAATTAAATACATAAAAAATCCCGTTCTTTTTATACTTATTTATTTTGTTTTTTTATTCCTCATAAATGGTATGTTAAATATTTATAGATGAGTCTTATTTATATTTATTTATATCACGTGATAATAGGTCGCTTTCTTTTCCAGGATCTATATCCGGTGTAAACGGGAGAAGAGTGAAAACAGTACCCTTGTTATTTAATTGCTTACCCTGGTTAGTTCGTAACATTTATAATATTCCTTATATAATATTATAAAAACAAAATAATAATATATTTATATAATTAATTATAAAACTAAATATTTAAAAACTTACGTCTTATAAAGAAATAATAATTGTTTAATATATTATTAACTTAAATAATTAGTTATTTCTTTTTTTATTTAAATTATATTACCGTAATAATAAATTTAAAAAAATTATTATAAACGCGTTTAAATAAATAACTAAAAAGCCTTATACGAAAACTTAAATATATATCGAAAATAATTTAAATTAATATGTAAAATAATTACGAAATATAAAAATTAAAAAGAAAAAATATATAATTTTAACAAAATAAAATTTATATTTAAAACAATTATTTAAATTAAT
>MU404055.1:0-52510 GCA_022695795.1 Biscogniauxia marginata | reverse complement strand
TAGCCTTTTTAACCGCGGCGTTCGCTTTTTTTAAGTCCGCTTTAACTTTTAAAAATTATTTAATAATTTTAGCTATACTTTTACGCGAAATATTAAAGACGTTATAATAAATACGTTTTAAATAAATATACTTTAAATAACGGCTCGAGTCTTTAAAGGTTATATACTCTTTTTTAAATTGTTTGTAAGAAAAACAAGCTATTTCTTTTTTTCCGTTTAAAATAACTAGTTTTAAAAAAGCAACTTTGTTTTTTATTAATTTTTTAACATGTCGCGAAATAACTTCTTTTTGGTTTTTAGTTATATAGTAAGACATAATAAAAAAATAAAGTTTAAAAAACTTAAAATAATAAATAAGGTTTTTTTAGACCTTCTTATTTTTAAGACGAAGATCCTTGAAAAGGAAAAATAATATTACGGGTCTTACGTGTAAATCACGTAAGCAAAGGTGATTTGGTAAATCGAGAATAAGTAATAAGCGATTTACCGATTTAAGGTGATTTAATAAATCGTAAGTAAATAACAAGCGATTTACCGATTTAACTGTTTTATATATATAAAAAAAAAGTATAAATAAATTAGAATTTTCTATATAATTAATCTCTCGTTTTTTAGCTATTAATTTAAGACTATAATCACTTTTTAATATTATAATAAAAGTACCTTGAAATCTCTTTAACGAATAAAGCATTATAAATTACTTAAACTAATCTTAACTTATTATTACCTTTAAAATAAGAAAACCTAGTACATATTTACTTGTAAAGTTAATTAACTAGGAATATATAAGGAGGTCCGTTATAATAACGTTTAATTAAGTTATAAATAAAGTTAAAAAATTATATAGTGTTATAAAACGCGATATATAAAGCTTATAAACGATAAAAGTAATTTATTATTAACTTCGAAGACTTTAAAATTTAAATAACTTAAATTAATAATTACTTTATTTAATTTATTTAAAAAGAAATAATACTCGTATTAAAAATAATAAATAAAAATAAAAAGCTTTTAATCGTATAAAATAAGTTATTAAAACTTAAAAACGGTTTTAATAAGAAGTAATTAAAATAGTTTAAACTTTATATTGAAAATAATAAAAATTTCGATAAAAAGTTAAATAAAAAAAATAGGTTATTACGAAAAAAACCATTATAAAGGAACTAATAATTAAAATGTTTAAATAAAGTATTCGCTTTAATTAATAATCTTAAAAATAAGCTAAAAAAGTTAAACGATTAATTAAAAAAGTATTAACGATTTTTAATAATAATATTAATATAAACGAAGTTATTAATATTATAAAAACTTAAAAAAAGTAAAAATCGTTAATAAATAAATTGACTTTATAGTTCTTTTTATTACGAAAAAATAATTTAATTAACTCGAATTAACCTCGCCTTGAAAATTAATTTATAATTTACTTTTTTAAGTTATAATCGTAATTCCCTTGATTATTATTATGTCTTTTTAAAAAAGGCGAAAATTAAGAATAATATTTTTATATTTTAAAAATAACGACATTTTATTTTTATTAAAAAAGTAAAGAATTAAAGATTAACGTTAACGACTAATAAAAACTTTAATTAAATAAGCTTTACTTTTTTAAAGGGCCGGTAACTTAAAAAGATTAAACGATAATAACGACGATAACGACGACAGCGACGATAACGAAAAAAAAGAATTTTCTTGAGGTTTATTTCGAAAAGAATTTAATTTTTATAATAATATAAAATTACTTAAGCTTTTAAAAATAAATTAGGAATAAATATTTTAAGTTATAATTAAAATTATAAATAAACGAAATATTTAATTATAAATAAGTAAACTTTTTATTTATAACGGCAAAATTTTTTTTTTAAATATAATAAATATTAATAAAAGTTTATTTAAAAGTTTATTATAATTCTTTTAAGAATAATAAGTTTAAAATCGCGTAAGTAAAATCGTTATTTATAAAAAAAGCTTTAAATTAATATTAAAAAAGTAAAAATCTTAATAAATATATATATAATTAATAACTAAACAAGTTACGCTTTTTTAATTTAAAAACGTTTTTATAATAACGCGAAGTTTTTTAAATGTTTACGAAAATTTAAAAACTTTAAATATTAAAACGATATTATTTATTATATTACGAGAATTATAAATTTAAATATATAAACCCGATTAACAAAACCTTAATTATAAAATATTATTTTTATTATTTTACTCGTAAAAGTTTTTAATTTAATACATATTTAATAAAGAAATATATTATCTTTTAACGAAGATTTTTTAATTATAATTAAAAAAATATAAAATTATATAAGTTAATTTCGTTAAACTAAAAAAAAGAAAGTTTAATTCGAAAGAGTTTAAAAATCTAAATAAACGTTAAAATAAAAATAATAAAGCTTTTTAAGTTTTTAAAGACGTTTAAACTTTTAAAAAACAAAGAAATAAGTTTAATAAAAAGAATATTTAAATTAATATAAAAAGGTTTTAAAAAAGTAAATTAAAAAAATATTAATAAATAAAAAAAAGTAAAAAATTTATATATTTAATATAAATATAATATTTATTAAATTATAAAATATTATATAAGAAAAGACGTAAATAAAAACGAATTATTAATCGCCTTAAAAAAGAAAATTATAACGATAAAAAGAATTAAGCAAGCTAAAAAAAATTTAAAATTAAAAAAGGCGAAAATCGCCAGAATTATTTTTAATTTATTTTAAGAAAATAACTTATACGAAATTAATTTAAAAATAAAAGATTTTCGTTAAGGCCTTTTAAATTATTAATGGGAATTTTACTGTTTATAAATATTTAATAAAGAACTTTTATGTTTTTTTATATTTTAATATAAAAACGACGTAACTAGTTTTTACCGCTTAAGTTACGCGTTATATATTTTAATTTAAATTATAAAAATAAGGATTTTTATTATTATTTTAAAGCCGTTACCGCTTTTAAGTATTTATATAACTAAAACGCGTTATTAATTTTTAAGCGTTTAAAAATAAGCGAAAAACTTATTATATTTATAATATTACTTTTTAATAAATATATAATATTAGTTAAAATATTTCTTAATTTTAGAAACTTAATCGCGTTAATAAATAATAATTTTTTAAGGATTTATTATATTTTTTTTATTAAACGATTAATTCTCGAGGTAATACGCGTTTATAATAAAAAGGTTATTTTTAACGTGGAAACTTATTTCGTACTTAGTATTATTATTTGTCAAGATAATTATTACGATTATTTATTTTTCGAAATAATATTTTTAAATCACGATTATAATGTTATATTATTTTATTAATAAATAACTTAATACGAGCTCTTTAATTTATATATAAATAATAGTTATAAAGTTTTTTTAAATTAATTGTACGAATTAAAAAAAAGAATTAACGTTAAATAAAGTTTTAATTAAATTTCGGGATTATTTTTAAATTATAACAAGAAAAGTCGCGAAAGAATTATTTTTTTATAAATCTTACGATTACGTTATTAATATTATAAAGGAAAAAACTCCTTTTTAAAGATTTATATATTTCTTAAATAAAAAAGAATTAAATTTATTTCGAGAATAATTAAAAAAGATATTATTAATTAATAAGATTAAACGATTTAAATTTTTAGTTTTAATATTTATTTTAAAGCTTTATAAAAAAGGCTTTAAGTTATATATAAATTATCACGATTTAAATAAGATTATAAAATTAAATAAATATCTTTTTTTATTAATAAAAAACTTTAAAAACGAATTAAGTTAATTAAATAATTTACGAAGTTAAACTTAAAAAACGGATTTTATTTTATACATATTAAAAAAGGTAATAAATAAAAAACCGTTTTTAAGCATAAATATAGACTTTATAAGTATTTAGTTATACTTTTTAAGCTTATTAACGTTTTAATTATATATTTAAAATTTTATTTAACCAAGGGGTCGTAATTTATATTAATAATATTTTTATATATATAAATATTATTAAATAATAAAATAATAGTCGCTTTTAATAAATGCGTATAAAAAGCTTAAAAACTTAAGTTTTTAAAGTATATTATATTTCTTAATAAAATAAAAATGTTTAAAAAGAAAGTAAAAATCGGTTTTTTTTTTTAGAAATAATTAAAGTCGTTTAAAAAAGTTAAATTTTTTATAAGCTTTTTTAATTTTTATTAAAGATTTATAAAGAACTTCTTTAAAATAATTAAACTTTAAAAATTGGTTTTAAATATTAAAAATAGAATAATTTTTTTAAGATCTTAAAAAGGTTTTTATCTCGATATTTATTTTAGTTTATTTGGATTTATTTTAATAATTTATTATAAAAGTTAATATTTCGAATTTCGCTTTAAAAGAAGTTTTGTTTTAAATAAGCGATAATAATAAATTATACTTTGTAATGTTTTATTTTTGAAAATTCTTTTTTATAAAAATTAATTATAATATTTATAATAAAAAATTTTTAATAATAATTAATAATTTTTATTAATAAAGAAGATATTTAAAAAAAAACGGCGTTTATAATGTAAATATATATAAACTATTATAACTTATTTTATTTTATTATAATAAAAGTTTTTAATAAAAAATAAATTTAATAAGTTTAAGAACTAGTTAAAATAGATTTTATAGTTTATTATTAACTTAAGAAATAAAACATTAAAGTCGATTTATTTTTTTAATATTTAAAATATCGTTTAAAAAAAAGAAAAAGTAAATATTAATTAATATTAATAATATTATAAAAAAACATTTTTCTTTTTTATTATTATTATTATATTAACACGATTATAAAGTATTTTAATAATAAATTAAAATAAAGAATTTTTAATACAAGTAAAAAAACGGCTTAAAATAATTTTAAAACCCCGAAAATTTAGCACGAATAAAATAAAAAGTACTTTATTATAATTATAAGTTATAAATACCCGATTTAAAAAAGTTAAAAAAAGATATTTTCTTATTTAAACACGATTTAAAGGTCGTAAGTTATATAAAAAAAGAAAAAACCTTTAAATTAATTAAACGAAACTTTTAATAATTAAAAATGAATATTAATATAATTAATTATATAAAAAAGTATTTTAATTACTAAAAAAATAAAGCTTTATAATACGTTTTATATAGTAAATTTTAATTTTTAAAGTTTTTTTTACGTATTATAATAATTTATCTTTATAAATTTTATTATAAACCTTTTTTTTAAAAAATTATAATTAGTTTTAAGTTATAATAAATAAATTTATAAAAATGATTTATTTTATACCTTTAAAAAGGGGAAAATATTTACCCGGGAAATTTAAAGGTTTTATAATATGCTTATAAATATCGTATTTAACCGAGATTTAAAGTTTACTTTTTACTTTTAAAAAGTTTTATTTAAACTTTTTAAAATAAAATCTTAAATAAATTGTGACGAACCTCCCTATTTGTTTCTAGTTAGTTAACTTTATAAGTAAATACGTATTAAGTTTTTCTTGTTTTAAAGGTAATAATGAGTTAAGATTAATTTAAAAAATTTATAATGCTTTATTCGTTAAAGAGATTTTAAAGTATTCTCATTATAGTATTAAAGAGTAATTATAATTTTATATTAATAATTAAAAAACTCGAATAAATAACTAGATATAAAGAAAATTCAAATTTACTTATACTTACTTTTTTATAAAGTAATACTTATTATTTTTTTTAATTTTTAAGAGATTAATAAAGAATATTAATATTTTTTTTAAAAGTTTAATAAAGAATTCTTTTTAAAGTTATATAACTCTTTTTATTTTTTTATTTTTATTAATTCGTAATATTATTTCTTTTTTTCGAATAGTTTTATTTTTAAAACTTCTTTTTTTAATAATTATTTATTTTAATTATATTATTTTATCGAGTTATTAAGAATATACAAATAGATTTTTAAAAAAAACTCTTTTAAATATCGATATAAATTAATTACCGTTATCGATTAATTTAAATATATAATTATGCTTTATACTCGTTATTTTAAAAGGGGTTTATTATATAAGATATTAAAAGACTAAAAAAAGTGTTAAAATTATAACGAAGTTAATACTACTTTTTGCGATAATAATTATATTTCCTTGAAATTTTTTTAAAACATTTAAAAAGAAAAACTCAAGATTAACTAAGAAAAATAAATAGTCGTTTAATAATTCTAGGAATTATTAAGTAAAATTACGTAGTTAAATCGTTAATTTAAATAGTTACGTAAATATAAGGTTTAATTTATTCGTCGCGAGCTTTAAAACTTAAACGAGTTAAAGAATTAAAAATGTATTAAAGCGGAATAAAAACGTTTTAATAAAGAATAATAATATATAAAGAAATTGTTATGTTAATTTAAATTTAAGTAAGACGTATTTATTTCGAAGGTTTTCTCTTTTTTTGATTTGCTTTTTTTTGATTTGCTTTTTTTTGATTTGCTTTTTTTTGATTTGCTTTTTTTTGATTTGCTTTTTTTTGATTTGCTTTTTTTTGATTTGCTTTTTTTTGATTCTAGCTTTTATTTTTAAGTCTTTTTAAACGATTTGGGTTTTATTAATAAAAGTTTTTAAGTTTAATTATTAAATTCTTTAAATATTTAAAAGGTTTTTAAGTATTTTTTTAATAAATAGCTTTTTTATTTAATAAGATATTATAATTAATTATTAACTTATTTTGAATTTAATATCTTTTTTATTTTATATTTATTAGGTTTTTTTTAAATTTTTAATTAAATTTTTAATAAGGCGTTTTTTAATGTTAGTTTTAAAAGTAAAACATGAAATATAAAATATATTCTAGATCTTTTTAAAAGAGAAAGTTTATAATTAATTTTTAAAATAACTTTTTAAATTTAAGTTTTTTATTAAGCCGTTTTGTTTTAATTTAAGGCGTTTTTATTAATACGCCTTATTATTAATAAAATAAGTAAATTATATCTTTTTTTCTAAAAATTAGTCCCTTAATTTTTTATTATTATAATACTTTATTATTTTATTTTAAATAAATTATAATTCTTTTTATAACCGTAATTATATTACTTAGACTTTTTCGGATAATACTTCTATTTTTAAGGCTTTTATTTTTATTTTTAGTACTTTTATAAGTTTAATCGATTGTTTTTAGATTTCTGCTTTTTATTTATATATTATTTTATATAATAATATTTTTATGTCTTTATTAATCGAAATGTTATACGTTATTTAAGCTATTAATAATAATTCTATTTAATTATTTATTTCTTAGTTAATATAACTTCGTAAATATTGTTTTATTATTTAATTTAATTTTTTATTTATTTGTTTAATTAAGGATAATACGTTATAAATAACTTTTATTTAATTTTTATTCGTTTTATTAAACTAATTTAAAATTTTAACATAAATAATTTATCTTTATTTAAAATAATACGTTTTAATAATTTATATTTATTAATATATTTTTTTAAGAAACTAAAAACCAATTATTTTATTATGCTTAACTCGTTAAATAGTAAAAAGTAAATATATTTTATAAGTTTATTAATAATTACTTATATATTATTATAAAGTACTTTTATAATAAGATCTTTTTAATTTAAAAAGTTTCATTATAAAATTTTATATAATTATATATTATGTTTTTTAAAATATTTAAGTTAGTTATAATAATTTATATAGTTTATATTATAAATATTATAACTTTTTATAATTATTTTAATGTTTTAAAGATTCTTTAATAACTATGTAAAAAGTGTTCGTAAAATTCCTTAATAAATTCGTTTTATATTTATTTTAATATATAAATCTTTTTTTATATAAAAAAAGTTTGTTATTAAATCTTTATTAAAACTATAATTATTTTTCTTTTTAATTATAACTTTCTTTAAAACGTTATTTCTAGTTTTTTATATTAATTCGCATATAAACTAGTATAATTAATTCGTCATTTTGTTATTTAAATATTTAGATATTTCTTTTATTAATTTTTGATTTATAGTTTCTTTTTTTATTAAAAAGATTTACTTAAATGTTTTCCTTTTTTTAATATAATGGATTTTAAAATTAAACTTAAATAAAAAAATCATTTAATATTTATATCTTTAATTAAGTGTTTATATTATTATAAATCGTGTAAGGTTTTTGTAATTTAAATAAATATTAATAAGTTCTTTAGTTTTATTAAGTTATAATTTTTATTTTTTTAGTGCTTTAATAATTATTAATAATTCCTTGTTATAAATTTAATAGTTTAATTTAGTACTATGTAATGCTTTAAATAAGTACGTAATTAAGTATTATTTTTTATTATTTTTTAATTATTTTAAGATTACTTTAATAGCAAAATTTAAAGCGTTTATTCTTAGTTGTTTTTTTTTATTTAGAAATTTATATATAACTTTATTAATTATAATTTCCTTTAATTATTAAAAAGCTTATTTGGTTTTTTTAATAAAATAAAAAGTTGTTTTTTTTATTTTCGCTAAAATAATTAATTTTATTAATAGTTTAACGATTTGCCCGAAATTTTAAATAAATTATTTAACGTAATTAATAAAATTAAGAAATACGTATACGTTTATAACATTTTTAAGTTTTAATTAATTCTTAATTATTACTATTTTTCCTTTTTAAATGCGGATTTTTCTAAACTTATTATAAACCCTAAATAATCTGGTTTTTTAACATGTTATTTATTTAAAAACTTATAAAAAACTATTATAATTATATATTAAAATATAACGGGTATATTAATAAGTTTAAATAATATAATTTTATATTTATAATATTTATATATCGTTTAAAAAGCGGTATATTATTTATGTTTTTTAGCTATTTTAATTATATAATAATTATCGCGGAGGTTTAATATTATAAAGATTTAAGTTTTATTAATTTACTTTTTTATAAGTTTTATTAAAGTATTAATAATTAATTACTCATCATTATATTAAATTTATTTTTATCGATTTTTAGTATTATAATTATTAAATATTTTAATAAGGATTTTAACTTTTTAATATATCTTTTATTAAAGTCTTTTTAAATTCTTTTTATAGTATTTTTGGTTTTTTTTAATTTATAAAATATATTAAAAATAGTTTTAATTATTTATTTTTAAAATGAATTTAGTGATTTTATTAACTATATTTTAATAATTCTTTTTTTATTTTATTTTTAAATAATTTATAAAAATAAAAGTACTTACGTGGTATTTTTTTCGTTAAATTTTTAAGCTTAATTATTTAAATTATATAAATAACGTGTTTCGTTTTTATATTCGTTTTTTTGAAGTTATTACGGTATTTATTTTATAATTTATAATAATTAATTTCTTTTAATTTTAATTTTAATGAAGCGTGTTTATCTTAAAATTTATTCGTAAATTACTTCTTTTAAGTTAATTTATTTTTAAGATTATATCGTGATTTAATATATATATAATATTAAAAATGGTTTTAAATGATTACTAAAAAAGGAATTATTTCTTTTAATACTTTATTATTCTTATAACTAAATATATATCTTTTAAAGTTTTATAATTTATATAAATTTTATTTATATATTTATAATATATTGTTTTTTAAGTTATTTTAGTTAAAATATAACTTTTATTTGTTTTTAAGTTTATAAAAACTTTATATTTCCTTTTATTATATTTCCTTTTATTATATTTCCTTTTAATTATAATAATATTATTAAGTCTTAATTAGACTTTATATAAAGATTTATTATTTATAGCTTTTTACTGCTTTATTAACGAGAGTTTTTACCGTTTTTTAGTTTTTTATGTTTTTTCTTTTTTTAGTTTTTTCAGGTTATTATAAGTTTAATTTCGTTTTATTTTTAGGCTTTTATAAAAGCGTGTTTCTAGTAATTATTATTTTAATAATTTCTTTAATTACTTTTTACGTAATAAGGGGTAAAAAGTTTATTTTTTATATAAAACTTTATATATTAAAATTTTAATTTTTTAAGGGCTTTTTTATAGCTTAAATTTGTTTTTTTATTAATTTAAAAACTTTTAAGGTTTTAAATTATTTTTAAATAAAAGGTATAATTCTTGAATTTGCTTGTTAAGGGTAATTTAATGTCTTTTTATAGGTTTATATATATTTCTAGAAATTCTCCCTTTTTTTTAAAAATATGTTTTAAAAATATGTTTATAATTTAATTTAATCGTATATATTTTTATTTATTATTTTATTAAGTGCTTTTTTATAAACCCGAATAAATTAATATTATAATTAATTCGCTTTTTAAGTTAATATAGAAAATGTAATCCCCTTCGTAATTCTTATAATTCCTTTTTAACTTCGTTTTTTTCGAAACCCGTTTTAAATAACTTATATATATTATAAAGTATTAAGATATAATATATATAACTTTTAGTAATTATTTAGTTATTTTTTTCGGAACTTAAATAAAGATAATAAGCTTTTAAATAATGTAATTATTATGAAACGTTATTATAAATATATTCGTTTTTTTCGTGTTATTATTTTCCGGTTTTATTTTTAAAGTTTTTATATATTTAATAAACGTTATTAATATAAAAGCTTTAATATAGCAATATATATATTTATTTTATTTTATCCTTATTAAGGTGAAATATTTCGTTTTTTAGTTATTTAACTTTTTTTAGATTTAATTTAGGCTTTTTACTTAATAATTTATTAAATTAATTAATATTATTTATATAAAACTTTTAATATAAATTATTATATTTATTTCTTTTTTAATGTATTTTATATATATTATTATTATAATAATTTTAATGTAGTTTATTATAATTTAATTTAATTCTTAAGTTATATTTTAATTTATAGGTATTATATTTATATAGTAATTCGTTTTTATTATATTTTTATTTGACTTATTTTAACGTGAGATATTTTAAATATAAGTTATTATGTTTTAAGTAGTTTTTAAAGCCGATTTAATAGTATTTATAGTTTTTGCGTATTATAACAAGTAAGCGATAATACCTTAAATAATATTTATAAGTTTCTTTTTTATAACTTTAACGAATATTATAACTTTTTTATAAATACTTTTTCGTTCTTTTTTGCTTTAATAATAATAATAATAAATATTTAATTTATTTCTTTATTATCTTTAAAATAAATCCTTATTTTAAATATCTTTTTCTCGAGTTAAGGAATTCCTCTTATTTTTATTTTTTATTTTTTTAAACTTCGATACTCGTTTTTATAAAGTTTTTTTTATAATTAAAACACTTAATAGTTAACTTAGTTTTAATACCTTTTCTTATTTTAGTACCACTTTTATAATTTCCTTTTTTTTATTAATCGCCGTTCTTTCGTTATATTGTTTTTTAAAGTATTATTCGAAGTTCTTATTATTAATAATTATTATTATTATAACGTAATTATTAAACTTTTTTAAATTTCTTTTTTTATATAGATTTATTTTATATAATTTATTTTTTATATAGTTTTTTAATTCTTTATAAAACAAGTAATATAAATTTTTAATAAGTAATTATAATTAATTTACGAGTTTTTTAAATTTAATAATATAAGTTAAAGCTTTTTTATTTTATTATAATTTATAAAGTTAAATTTCGACTTATTACTTAAGAATTAAATTATTAAATATAAATTTAAGTTATTTTTTAAACATTTTATAATTTTTAAAACCCTTTTTTATGTCTTTTTAGGCGCTTAATTTATTATTTAAGTAATTTTTTAATATTAGTTAAAACTAGATTAAAATAGTTTTAATAAGGAGCTAAAATACTATAAAAACCTTTTATTTTTAGTAGTAATTATTCCGTGATAAAACCGTAAATAAGTTCCGGCTTAAATTAAAAATCCCTTTAAATTACTTATCTTATTATACTTATTAAGTATAATTAATTTAAAACCTTTTATATTAGGGGTCGTTATGTCGTTTTCGTTATTTAAACTACTAGGATTATTATCGTTTAAAAGTAGTTTTATTTATTTATTTTCTTTTTTAAGTGTTTTTTCCTTTTCTTTTCTTTTTCTTTAAATAATTCTTTTTATTAAGCTTTAAAGGTGTCTTTTTAGGGCTCTTTTTTAATTATAATTATAATTAACTTTTATATTAATTTTTAAACCTTTTTATTATATCGTAAAAAAATCTAAAACTTTCGTTTAAAAGCTTATTAATTATTATTTTTTTGTTGCTTTTTAGTTTTAAGGGGCATACTTATTTTAAGATGATTCGACTAAGAGTCCCTTCTTTTAAACCAATATTAAGCATTAATTAAAAAGCTATTAAAATGTAACGAATCTCCTTATTTGTTTCTAGTTAATTAACTTTATAAATAAGTATATATTAGGTTTTTTTTATTTTAAAAGTAATAATAAATTAAGGTTAATTTAAAAGATTTATAATGCTTTATTCGTTAAAGAGATTTTAAAGTATTTTTATTATAATATTAAAAAGTAATTATAATTTTAAATTAATAGCTAAAAAACTCGAATAAATGACTAGATATAAAGGAAATTCGAATCTGTTTATATTTACTTTTTTATAGAGTAATGCTTATTATTTTCCTTAATTCTTAAGAGTTAATAAAGAATTCTTCCTGGAATCATGTGACCTTAAATCACATGACTTCCTTCATTCCTCTTACCCTTGTTGGTTCGTAATATAAATATAACTTTTTACTTATAAATTAATAATTAAACTAAACGAATTAATTAAGTTATAAAAAGCTATTTACGTATTTTTATTAATTAAAAAATAAATAACTAAGTTTTTTTTAATTTTTATAGCGAAGTTTATTTTTAATTTAATTATTTTCGTTTTACGTAAATTATAAGTTTTTTTTTTATATATAACTCTTTTAAAATAAAACTTAAATATTTCGATAGTTTTTTATATGTTTATTAAATAACAAACTTATTTAAAAAAACGAAAAGGCTTTTTAAGGCTTTTTAAGCGATTATATATAAATATATTAATAAAAAGAGATTAAAAGTTTTTAAGTTTTATTAAAGGGATTTAGTTATATTTAACGGAAAAAATGTTAAAACTTATAAACTTATTAAAAAGTTAAATTATAAGTTTTTAGAACTTTTTTAAATTATTAAAATAATCTTTTTAATTATAGTTAAATTAAAGCTCCTTAAAAATTAAAAGATTTATAATATATTTTACATATTACTTATAAAACCTTTTAAAAACGAAAAGCGCTTTTTATTTAATTTTAATTTAATATTTAAAAAAGTTAATTAAGTTTAAGTAATAAATAAATATAATATTAATAAAATAATAATATTTATATTTATAAATTAAAGGGTTAAGTACTTTATATAATAAAAATAATTTTTTTAAAAACTTTATAATTATTTTTATAAGGAAGTTCGAATTATAATGTTAAATTTTTATAAAAATAATTTTAAGGTACTTAAGGATTTTCGAGTAAATTAAACAAATAAATCGGGTTAACTTTAAAAAAAAGAGGAAGTGGTATTATAAGATAAAGCCTTTTTATGTTAATAAGTTAAAAATAATAAAAGGGTTAAGTGTTATGAACCTCCTTTTTCTTTTGTGTGTCACGTGTGGAGCACGTGACCAGAAAAGCGCCGTTGGGCGCTTGATTGGGAAAGAACGCCGCCTGAGGATCTAATGGATCAGTGAATCATGGATGGGAGATTAATGATTCAATGATTCACTTGACAGTAGTAAAAGAAGAACGAGTATAAGTAAATCAAGGTTTCCTATGTATCTAGTCATTCGTTCTTTAGCTATCAATTTAAGACTATAGTCACTCTTTAATACTATAGTGAGAGTACCTTGAAATCTCTCTAACGAATAAAGCATTATAAATCTCTTAAACCAATCTTAATTCATTGTTACCTTTAAAACAAGAAAACCTAGTACGTACTCACCTGTGAAGTCAGCTGACTAGGAACACATAGGGAGGTTCGTCATATTAAGTAGGAATATAAATTAAATTAACGAAAAAAGGACTAATTAGTGATATTAAACGGCGTTAATAACTTCTTAATTAGGAAATTAAATTATTTATATAAAAAAGTCGTAACTTAAGTCGAAATTAAAAAAGACTTAAAAATCAAGGCTTGACTTAATAAAATATATTATTTATTCTTGGTATCTTTTAAAGACCCCCGTGACATTTATATATAAATACCAGTTAAAAAGCCATTATTCCTAGTAACTAGTGACAGCGAGAGATAGCAGTCACAATTACAAGGAATATCATACTAATGACAGTCATTATTTTGACGAAATTGTGAGGCGTTAACATTAATATTTTAATAGCTTGTAATAATATCTATCTTACGAGAGTTAGTATTACAACTTAATAGGCTACATTGCATGGTACGTTTATCACGGGTCTGCTTAACTAGTATAACTGGTACATATATAGTATAAGTAGTTAGAATTCACGGGACTTCCCGTCCCGGTGGCTCTTTAGGTGGCTTATTCGATTGGTCTAGCCATTCACCCGCGTCGACACGGGCTGATTCCTACTAAGCTAGCTCGCTACTTTCTCTTTTTCCTAAACTAGTGTGCCGTCTACTTACAATGTGGTGTGGTACTAGCTGGTTGAATGAAATATAAATGCGGTCTTTTGTGAGAACATCTGTTCTTGTCGTTAAAAGAGCAACAACACATTAGACACACTCCCCAAACTCTCCCACTTCCTTTAGAAATCGGATCGTGGAGTTGGCTCATAGGAACTCATTTCTACCAGTTGAAGTGTCTCTGGGGGCGCTTATTACAAATTGATTATTTATCTTGATAAATGAAAAAGATTTCACTTGAATTAAACGTACTTGAGCTCAACAGAGGAAAGAGGCTTGAAACATATTACATGGGTCGATACGGCAATATACTCAAGCATTGAACTGCGAGGTTGTCATGGTCTGAATCATATTGGTGGTCAAAAGTATACCAACGCAAGTCATACTAACTATTCGAGCTGCTGCTAACTAAGTTTGTTGAAAGGCTACTTCTTTTCTGGTTCTCTTCCATTTCTGCCCTCACTTAGGGAATGCTACAACCGAGTAACTACCACAAGAACAAAGGTGCAAAGCCAACACCGACAGAAACAGGAAATACGAAGGCATCGCAAAAAAAAAATTTAATATTGCTTCACTTATGTCACTTTTTATTAAGGATATGCAGAGCAGTTTCACGAGGCAACGAAAATTCATGATTTGAAAGAAAAATCAATAGAATAGTATTCATAGGCATATTACTAGCAATAAAGTAAACATGAGCACATCACACTAAAACTCATAATAGGTAATAAAGCTTTACAGCTCCGTATTAGCCAGACTGCTGAAATAGGATTGTACAGGTTCAGCGGCGCGCTGTAGGTGTGAAAATGCCAAGGGAGTCCAAGCATCCAGTCATGAGCGTGCGTATCCAGTCCATCTCTCCCCCACGTGCGACCACACCAATTATTATGGATCAATTATCATACAAGAAGGTATTGATATTGCTGCTGATAGGTTAATCCGTTTATAGAAGAGTGCCAACAATGCCGAGCAGAGTAGCTAGGACGCCGCTTAGGAGGCCATCGAGCTCGTTGGTGATGCTAAGGATACGGGTGATCTCGACGCTCTGGGTGCCCTTGGCGGCAACGTTCTGGCCGAAGGGAACAACGAGTGTCTTGACAGGCTTGATGGCACCGAGGACGAGCTGGAGCTCGGGCTGCAGAGTCTTGACGAGGTCTGATATATCGTTAGTATATGGTGCTATGAATGAGACAGCAGCGGACTTACCATCAGTCAGCTGGCCGGTGATGGCACCAACAACGTTGACAACCTTCTGGACGATGGTCAAGACGTGCTCAAGGAGACCAGGCAGGTTCAGGAGCTCGGCGGTGATGAGAGGGAGCTGCAGAGACAGAACGGGCTGGAGGTCGTTCAGGAGGACATTGATCTGAACGGACAGGTCCTTGAGAGCGACCCGCAGAACGCTAACATCCTTGGTAGAAGTAATGACAGTGGCTAGTGGCCAAGTTAGCTAGTCGGAAGACGTGAATGGAGGAAGGGAATCACATACTGATCTGAGTGATCTGCTGGACAACCTGGGTCTCCACGGTGGTAACCTGCTGGGTGGCCTGTCCGACGACAAGGAGGCCACGGCTGTCGACCTGAGGGGCGGCCGGGGCAGCGAAGGCAGTGCCCAGCGAGAGGGCGGCGAGAGCAAAGCTGGTGAACTTCATTTTGATAATTAGGTGTCTAGTCTGAGACGATTATTATTAAGTATGGCAAGTGCGGAGCTGTAAAGCACAGATCAAAGAATGACTGAGTTGGTGGTATAGAGAATGACTAGTGAGGGACACTTGAGTTGATCGTAGACTGGATGATGAGGGAAAGAGAAGTTGTCGATGGAAGGACTGATGACAGCAGATATATACACTTTCGAAATGGACCCCCTGAGTCTGAATATTCCGCAGACGGGTCTTGGCAATGTTAGCTCCATCTTCCCTCATCATCGTCTCTTCTTTCGCAACGCTTCCCATGTCGTCAATTAGTCAGGGACCTGTATGGCGATGGACACTTTCCCCCTTACGCCAACCCTTCCGGGTTTGGGGGCCTAGCACTGAGGTGAATATTGGTCCTTGGCCGCATAGATGAGCGTTGGAGTATGGATCCTTAGCCCACGACACATGGCGGTCCTCATTGAATGAGCTTGAAGTGTCGAAGTTCATTTCTCCTTTGGGAGTGGATGGAGTAATCTCTCCTTCGTGGTGGTTTGGCACCCCAGGCGCCGCCCCTCCTTTCCCACCACCCCTGCTTGATTATACCCAAGTTTGGGAGGCAGATCGCAATATCAGCTCTACCCAGGGTGCCAGGTTAGTCTGCATCCAGGTCCGCCAGCCTTGCGCGAACCTTATTGTTAGCGCACCATTTCGTGGTGTCAACCAACTGCAGAGTGGAAACTATAGCCGGCAACAGCTAGGAACTGATAAGAAAAGATTTTGCGTCCTTTTCAGCTGTGTTCAGCGTCAAACGGCCGCTAATTCTTTTGTGAATGGTCTACAGCGCGGAAATAATATTGGAATAGCTAGTACTCCACGAACCCGCTTGAGACTAACTA
The DNA here is from genome assembly GCA_022695795.1 of Biscogniauxia marginata. Classification (NCBI taxonomy): domain Eukaryota; kingdom Fungi; phylum Ascomycota; class Sordariomycetes; order Xylariales; family Xylariaceae; genus Biscogniauxia; species Biscogniauxia marginata. The sequence continues at coordinate 35,449 of MU404055.1, read as the reverse complement.
CCTGCGTACACATCTCCTATTAAGATTCTCCTATACACTATACACTACCGAGATGTTTTGGCACACAAAATTCTTCTCTCAATTGAGCTATTAAACTCTTGGTCCTATCGCGGCTAACTTACGTTCGAGCATCTAAAGATCTAATCTATTGTGCCTGAATAGAGAGCTATGATGTCAACTCTCAATCTTATCGAAAATGAAGCTTATATGATAGATAATGCTTGGGAAGCCGATCGTCACTTATTCATATTGATCAAAGGGAAATTCTAAATGCGCTGGTAGCCATTCTAGTAAAAGCACGTGGCCCGGGGGTCAGCATCCCAGTAAATATCCTTGGCGAACATTTCTAGTGTAGTTACGTCCTTTGTTTACCGAAACCGACCCTTGATCTAGCTGTGCCATTGAAGTATCCGCTTTCTTGCGGGGGTATCGAATACTTACGTCGTCAGGCCAGTGGACGAGCATACCGCAGAATAGCCAAGACAATACAAAATCACAAATGCTCATCGAACGGACCAAACTCCATATCTGTATTGATAGATGGTTCGTCCGGTTACCAATAAACTTCGTGTAGTATCCTCGGTTGGCTCCTCCACTACCAGCAAGTGCCTACAGCGGGTTCTCAAGGATAGACGGTAAGGAAGACGATCGAGGAGAATGAGAAAGGCTCGCTGCGGTGTGGACTACGGCAAGCCCGAAAATATCTAGGAATTGATGATCTAATGAACAGGGTCAGGAGAATAGGAGGATATGCCCTTCGCTAGCACCCACACTACCTAGATAATACCCGCATGTGGTACCTACTCTTCGCTATGAAGTAGGTAATGAAACCGGCGCAGCTGATGATCTGCAGGCACATATCTCGAGAAATTTAGGAATCGGGGGGAGGGGAATTGTCAGCCTACCTCCTTCTGCTAGATACCCGAGCCGCCACCGATGGGACCCCATCGACTTGCATCGAGGACTTCTAAGACTCTGTGAAGCCTTCCATGGAAAACTTCGACAATTGCCCACCCCTTTTCAGGAACCATGGGAATCAGACGCAAGGGACACGCGGAATCTTAGCCGCGGCACCTCCATGCTGGAAGGAAGCGGCTGAGAAGCCAAGAAGGAGCTACGGCGGGATTGTTCACACACGGGCCTTGAGAAAAAAAAGTCTAGAAAGATTCCACAGTCTGTTCGCTTGTTCACCGCTGATGATTCCTTGGGACTCATCGACGTCATTTCCATTCTGCTTGCAACTTCGAGGTTTGGACTATGACGTTTGTATTCCAATCTAGAGTGCTTAATGGCACGTTATAACAGCTCTGTTAATGCTCCTAGGTCGGACCGCTAACATTGGTTTGGAATTGGCTCACCGCACCAAGCCGTCCCGTCGGCCGCCTGCCGGAGAACCTGGTGAAAAATCACGCCTCCACAGGTAGTAAAATTGCCGATCTTAGACATGGCCCCCACGCCGATTTCATCCCTTTTGACAAGCTTGACAAGGGCCTACCCCCGGCAATGTCTCATCCTAACCGTTGGCTTGGGAAATTTCTAGACTAAATTGTAGACTACCTACGTAACTATGTGCGTGTTCCTAGGTATATTTCATATAACGCCTAGGTCTCAGTAATTATCTGGAAAAATGAGCCGGGCGGAATCAAAAGAATTAGAGCATGGGTACATTAAGTGAATGCATGCAGATGTAATCGTCTGAGCTCCGACCTATGTATCATTAATAACATTGTTCAACTCCTAGGAACTACTTACGCAACTTATCTCTTTAATCTTTAACTCTACTAACTGTCTGCTCTTCTCATACCAGGACAGTATAGCCGATATCGCTTTCTGTTCTGAAGACTTCATATATTTTCGCCTATATACGTCGTTCTAAATAATGCTGAAATCAATTTCATATTTGAAATTCCTAACACCCCCAAAACTCGGGATCACATAAGCCATCAGGAGGGACCTTTTGAACGAAGCTTCTATGTGATCCCATGCTATCATTAAACCTGCCGCGTCCATCTGCCGTCGCCGAAGTAATATAGTTGTAGGAGACTAGCCGGTGGCATGATCTTGCTGTTTAATGGTTTGGTTCTTCGAACTCCGGTGGCGTTGTCCGAGTTTCTCGGGTGACGGCGTTCGGAGTACCGCTTCTCTACATCTATCCAGGCGCCCAAGTTCTCCAATGACTAACTAGTTGCGTCTTATCTACATACTCTCTCCAGCATATCAGGCCAGACCTTAGCAATGATATGATTGCTTGATAATTTTGAATGGTGGCATTTCTGCTTATAAATATGTGGCATTACTAATAAACAGTGAGTCTCGCCGAACTTGGCAGCGCACGCTATCCCAGGCATGCCGTGTTGACGGAAGCTGGGTGGTGATATACATGGCCTTGAAAAGGAGCACGTTCGTCAGGTTGGAAAATGAGGGTTCGATATTAAACCATATCATATACAAGCGATCAATCTAGCTAAAAGTCTAGATTATGGCATCCAAGACTACTATCGCCTTAATCACCGGGGCCAACGGTGGCCTTGGCAAAGCCATCGCCACGATACTAGCCGAGAGATATGGTTATCACGTCATTATCGGATCGAGGAACGCAGCCAACGGGACTGCGGTTGCCGATGCCCTACGAGGTCGTGACCTATCTGCTTCCGCCGTCCAGCTCGACCTCACATCCGACGAATCGATTTCCGCCGCCGTCGAGAGAATCGACGAAGAGTACGGCCGGCTCGACGTCCTTGTCAACAACGCGGCCGTGAACCTGGAGTTCAAGAGGGATAACACGGGACTTTCGACTCGGGAACTCTTCACCCAGACGCTGCAAGCCAACTTGGTAGGGCCGGCGATCCTCACCGATCTCTGCCTTCCGCTTCTCGAGCGCGCTGAAGTGCCGCGCATCGTCTTCGTGTCCTCCCGAATGGGCTCGATGGAACATAACTTGGACCGGGACCATATTCTGTACGGCGTGCCCATGCCGGCTTACAAGGCTAGCAAGGCGGGCGTGAACGCCCTTGGTATCTCCTACATGGCTAAGCTCGAGCCTGTGGGTGGCATGGTCAATATGGTCTGCCCAGGGATTGTCAACACAAAAATGGCTGGGTTCGACCCCAATGGACGGCCTCCTGAGGTGGCAGCTGAGAAGGTTGTCGAGTTGGCTACGTTGGGGAAAGGAGGCCCTACAGGAACCTTCGTTGACGCGGATGGCCCTGTGCCTTGGTGATGACATGTATCAGATGCTTTGTCATACGTTTTATCAGAATACGCAAATAAGCACAATGTCGTATCAAGCTGAAGTCCGCGTCGAGTTGAATATGATTATCTTTGCATATTCGCCCCCACGAAAAGTACTCTAAACTAGTGCGCAGTTTATAGACTCGGCAACTATTCCGACTTAGGGTGATGTTTGGTAGGAATCTTAACCTAGCTCGATTTCCTCCAATGACACCCAACTTTTTGCTGCAATTTAACTCCTTACATGACCTCCCTGCTCGTCATCCACACGTGTACAAAACGTGTATCTAGGTACGCCTAGTTTATAGGTTAGTTCTTCAACGGTATTGAATTTCCGGTCTGGTGATTAGTTTTATTATCAGATGCATGTCTTAAGATTCGTCGTAGTTTTGTGATATGTCGCCATAATATTACGACCTCCTATTGCCAATCCCCTATATCAGTCTAGCGAAGTTGTCGTAGTTGGTTTCTTTCCCCGCCTCCCCACAACAAAAATGTTTGAGCAAGGAGTACAAAAGAACCTGGCCGTATGACGTCGAGCCAAATGATTTCAGGGCCTCCCGATAAGTATATATATTCATGCAACCTAGGTTGTCCGCGTTTCACGATGTTTCGTGATGTGTTGATGAAGATGATCGGTATATCAATGTAAAATCCATAATATCTCAAAGTATGCCCAACGGGGAAATGAGCATCTCAGCCAGATGCTCCTATGTAGCCGAGAATCGTAGACTTACAGTAGGACAGAGACAAGCTTTTAATAGTCAGTTTGAATACAACTAGCTGCGGACCTAGGCCTCAACAGGATGCTAGGCGCGCTCTTAGGTAGTATATTGGCTACCGTGATATCAAATGCTGAGTAGGTTCCTGTGCTAGAGATCGCCGGTGCAGTCTAAAAGGCCTATACACGCAGCACAATACTATGACTAATCGTTAGCGATAAGAAGCGCGATCTGTATCTCAAGACTTCTGGAGGCCTCAACCACATTATCCTACTCTATTAATATTTCCAGGATGGCTCCTTGTGTGATTTCTAACCAAGGCATTTGCAGTCGTGCTTCCGTTCCTTTTTCGACGTAAGTATGGAGATGTTCAGGATCACACAGTAGGTTAAGTGTGTGTGAGACGCAAGTGAGGTATTTTGGAGACGCCATGTAATGTAATTCGAAACTATTTCTCAAGTAATAAGAGGCTACTGCAGCAGTTAAGCATCAATAGTCACCCCAACCCACATTTCTTGGCCTTTTGTTATGCACCTTTTAACTCCCTTAATAGGGGATACCCCCTTCGATGTCAAAATGTGTGCTGATATAGCAGCTGTCCTACTCCATACAGTCCCGTTTGCAAGTATGCTGGCGAGTCACTTGCTCAGGAAAGCTATCTACGCGCGTATCTTTTTTATTAAAGATACGACATGTTGCTATTATTGACGCAATGTCATCTCACATTACTTAAACCAGTAATTTCCTCTCTTATATCATGCTTAAGGGTTGTAGCTTATTATAGAGACTAGTCGACTTAAATAGTTGATTGTCTTATAGTATGATGCAAATCAGGTTACTCTCCGTTCCACTTACACGTACGGCCTATTTCTTGGGCGTATAATGTTTATCAGTTAAGTTGGTTTGTTCTTATTACTATTTGAATGGACTGCCTATTATTCAAAAAGAAGGAATATATCTCAACATGGAAATTTTGAAAGTAATAATTAATAAAGTTGACTTAGCCTATAAACTACTAGAGATTGTCTACATTTAGCGTACACTAAAGAAAAAAGAGGTGAGATTCCGAGACGATAGTTGGATTTTATAAGTGCATAAGGACTCTTTCCTTAACGATAACAACATTTAAAATTGAATGACAGTCATAATAGTAACATTTATGTTATCTATATTGGATATATGCGAACCAGACCTTGGCCAAAACCTTCTCAGTCCGCGTCCATAAGTCGCCTGCTAGCTTCTTGTCCTTTCGCCGTACAGTCGAGCTTGTCTTTACTTAGCACCCCAACAGGCATATAGAAGCCTCCATTTACCAGTTCTTCTCTGTGTGCGCCCTGCCACTACCCAGAGCTGACCGAGACATCCTTGATCCTCCTCCACCAAGGACATACCTTGGATCCAGGCCGATGCATACACCATCGCCTTCTCCGTCAGGGATAGAGCGGTGACAAGTTCAGTCTTGACAACGCCTGGGTGCACGGAAACGGCCATGATTTCAGGATACCGTCGGGCAAGCTCGGCCGCGTATATAATGTTTTCAAACTCACTTTGCCTGGTGAAGGTGGTCAGCGAGCGTGCCATGACAGACGGGAGCTGGGAGTTCTGGACCCGTATCGTACAATTTCTCCCATGAAGCCTTCCCGAGTAATCTAGAGTAGAAAAGGAAACGCCGTCTCTCGATGTCCTCTCCAGCCGGCGGATGTCAAGCTCACAAGACGGACATCGGTGCCTGGCATCTGAGCCGTTTTTGTTAAAGGGTTGTGGAACTCTGGTCACGTCGACGAATACGTACCTAGGTATGGGGAAGCTAGAGGGGAGGTCGAACTTTTCATCAAAACATGACGGGTCATCGACGCATATAGAATCCCGAAATTTGAGTCTATTTTAATTCGCTCTTTTTTTATTAGCATTAGGTATAGTCAGAGGATATTAACCAGAAAAACTATCCTCTCCCCACGGCCCTATCCCTGGGCCCTTGAATAGCTTTCCGCCTTTCCATACCCAACCAATTGTTTGATTATCTTGCAACACTTTCACATCGTCGACGGGGTTCTTCAGCAACCCGAGGATATCAGCCTCGTAGCCTGCCTTCAGCTGGCCCGTTTTTGGCGCCTGCCCCCCTACGCTTAAGGGTCCGTTAGCCGTAGCCGCTTTGATGGCTTCTAGGCTGTCCAGTCCTGCCTGGACAGCGTAGTCCAGCTCCATGGCCATGTTGAAACCAGGCGAAGTGTCGGTCCCCAGCGCGATGGGGACCCCTGCCGCGATCGCCAGCTGGTAGGCCTGCAGGTGGTTCTTCCCGCACAGCTGGGCCTTCTCCCACTGCGAGCGCGACAGCCCCTTGCCACCGCTCCGCAGGAGCAAGTCGACTATAGTCCGCGTCGCGATATACACGGTGCCCTTCTCCTTAATCAGGTCGATGCACTCCTCGTCGGCGAACGACACGTGCTCAACCGTCGCGACGCCGGCCCTGACGGCCGCGAGAATGCCGGGCTTCCCGTGGACGTGGGCGGCGACGACGCGGTTCTGGCGCGCCGCCTCGGCCACCACGCACTCGAGCTCCTCGGGGCTGAACTGCGCGTACAGCGGGTTGTCGTCGCGCGATAGCACGCCCCCGCTCGCGAACACCTTGATGCAGCGGGCGCCGCGGCGGATTTGCAGCCGCACCGCGCGCCGGCACTCGTCGACGCCGTCGACGACCATGCTCTGCGCGGTGCCGAAGTGCCCCGCCCGGACGGAGGACACGCCGAGGTTCAGGTACATGTCGCCGGCGGGCAGCGAGAAGACGTCGCCGTGCCCGGCCGTCTGGCTGAGGCACGCGCCCGCGCTGTACACGTTGGGCCCCACGATGGTGCCGTCGTCGATGGCGTGGGCGACCTCGCACCCGTAGCCCGCGACGTCCCGGAGGGAGGTGTACCCGCGCTGGAGCGCCTCCCAGCAGCCCCTGGCGAGCCGCGCCCCGGCGGAGGCCGGGTGGTTGGAGATGATTGCGGAGAAGCTGTCGTCGCCACCTTGGCCGGACGGGCTCTCACCGCCGAAGTGCGCGTGGCAGTCCCATAGCCCCGGCATGATATAGGGGATAGCGTGACTTCCATGCGGGGAGTCGGTGTATTGAGCCGGTACTTGCGACTGCGCGCCCACCCATGCGATCACCTTGTTCTCGATTACGAGGGCGGCATCTTCAATGGGCGTTCCATCGCCCGGAATGAGGAGGCCGGTGTTGATGATGGTATACACGCGCTTTTTGAGCGAGTTGCTGACACCTTCGGGCTCACTGATGCTGTCGCCCTCGAGCTTGGGCCTTATCGGGATACCGAAGCCCGTGGAGAAGATGCGCTCTGGAGGCGGTTCTGGAGATTGCTCCGATGATCGCGGTGGATCGTGTGGCTGCTCAGCTATGCGTCTCGTCATTTTGGCTTGTAGATCTCTATTCTAATGCAATTCAGGCATCAATGATATTTTTGCTTTGCTTAGGTTGTCAAAGATAAAGAAAGGCACGTTCGATTGGCTATCTGTCTGGAACCGAGACCACCTCCGAACATGCTAGAACATGGAGGTATTCGGAGGTAACAGAGGTGCCGGAGTGGTACCGGAGGACAGGCCCTGATTAATTCAGGTGGCTGGTAAGTAGGATATACAGGATACCATCCACTACAGCTAGATACATCCTTCTACGATACAACTCAGGGAATACTCATAACCTGCGTCTATTTTGACGGGACGCGCCCGACGCCCAATATGGAAGGTCGATCTCCAGGGTTCTCAGAAATTCATACTCATATGCGGATCAGATTTGATGTCTGATACCTTACACAACCAGGAACTCCAGACATCTTAACTACTGGAGGCTTGGAGAGTAGGTGGATATTTTTGCAGTGGCATTGTATTCGTGTAGGCTTCGACGAGACGCCTTCAGCCCGGCATTGTTCTTATATAATCTACATATGGAGTTCTTCTGCTCCTTGTTTTATGTCCTACACAACCACCGATTCTTGCACCCAATTCATATAGAACCGGGTTGATCGACGGATTATCGATCGCCCTCAACGGACGATCAATCATAATTTTCGGTGGAGGATCTATTACCTCAGATATTACCACCTAAGAAGAAGGTCTCGACCTCGCGGCCCTCCTGCATCGCCTTCACGATAAACTCTCCTGACATGATGCCGTGGATGTAGGCTTCGCCGACCACAAACCACAGCCCGTTCTTAGTCTTGCGAACGATCAGCGGCGCTTGAGCTCCTCTTGCTACGAGGATGGAATCGCCCTTTCGGACGCCGCGTGCCGCCATCCCAAGGGTGCCGTGGGACTCCGTGGTGATTAGTGCGCGGTCGTAGCATCGGCGCACCGCCAGATCAGTATACCCCTTCACCCAATCATCCTTTCTGTGCTTGGCTAGTGTTTCTTGGAGCCCTCGCTTCTCCTTGATAAGTTCTTCGCTTGGACACTTTCTCGCTTTGTGTAAGGCTTGGGTTTGCTGCTGGAGTTCGTTCAGCCTAGTTGAGACTATAGCCGCAGCTTCGTCGGCAACAGCTTTCTCGTGGTCAGGAAAGGCGTAACTGTTGGTGCCTGTAAAGGGGGGGTGTGAATTTGCGATCCATTTATCAAATCTTTCGTCCATATCTGAGCCAACTAGCCTTCCACCATCGGCGTCCCGATCGCAGATCAGTGTACGCCAGAAGGCGTCTCGCTCCTCATGTGTCAATATTGCCGGAAGAGGCATTGCTCTGGCAACCCAGTGCTTCTTGATAAACGCCATGGTATGTTGATAGTTGCGATGGTCTATCGTCTTCTGAATATGGGCGTAAGGGACTTCTTTCTCGTAGATGTCCGGTGCCTCGCTGAACCATCCTACCGTGTCGTAAATGAAACCGCTCGTAAACAATTCAATCTGTTTATTCTGTTTCCTCTGTTTCTTCTGTTTCTTCTGTTTCTTTTGGCCCTTCTGGTTCTGATATTCATCTACTACGATCTGGACGGCTGCATACTGCTTGGGGGCGCCTGGATACCCCTTCCACAAGTAGTGCATTACGTCGAAGCCCGCATTGTAGGGATCTCTGATTTCGGCAAACGGCCAAGTATGCTTCGAGAGCTGGAGAAAATCAGGTGCCCAGGAAAACGAACCAGGTGTTCGTGCGTGGGCTGGACGGAGGTAACTGAATACCTTAGTTCCCTCTATGAGGATAGACTGAGCCACAACTAATTTGCTCAAGTTATTGACACCCATGGAGCATGTCATCGGTGACCTAAGACACTTATCGGGGCCCACTGAAACACACTGGCACTGGAAAAGCGTCAGGTGCTCAGCTTCGTACTGAGCCTCAAATCCCATTCGTCGAAAATGCACAATCCACTGTAGTTGAGAGGCCCCGGGAGGGGTGCTGTCACAGAGTCGCAGATATTCGAGGCCTTCGAGGGCTCGAAAGAAGGGTATGTTATAGAATAAGGGAGGTATGCGCTGTGCACGCTCTCGTTTCAGTAGACTTTCTCTGACCGAGGACTTGTTCCAGTATTTCCATGCCTCGTACAGGCGAGAAAAGAGTAGTTCACTTGCGCCGCAGTGCATATAGACTTTGCAGGAAGGAGAGTCGTATGGCCTTCCCCGACACGCAATCATGATCGCGTACATACTCATAAGGTTCTTGAACCAGGGTTTGTTGACCAGTCTGTCAACAGCCTCTAGGTGCTGTGCGTTCTGCGATGATGGAGCCTGGTCTAAAAACTTCGGGAATTCTCTAGAAGCTAGAATGTCCATGGCTAAGATAGTAACTGGTGTGTCTTTTCCAAGCCAAACGATAACCTTGTTCGCCGCCTTGAAGGCCGTATATGAGGTACGACAGATGGTGTTTGACTCAATAACGTCGTCCATATTGATACAGAGACTCTGTTCCCAGAAAACCTTGGATTTTTCTCGGTCGCGGAGGTGATGAAGCAAGTCGTAAAAATCGCGTGGTACGTCCTTCTTCTCTCCGTCGAGCATGATTGTCATCGATCCGGGCGCTTCCTGGCATTCTTGCCATGCTCGCTGCAGATTGAGTTAGCAAACGCTGATCCGGAAGGCTGCTGAATAAGATTGTAATATTTCGCTACGAAGGCACTGGTCCTCCACAGGCACATGTAGGAGGTCCGAAACGACATAAACGAGAAAATACAAGCAAGTGGGCGAAGCATTAGTGGTGACCCTGGAATGGCTTACTGATATGGCGACAAACCCCTTTATGTCGAGATCCTTGCCTACCTCCCCCTCTATAGTCTTCACTTCAAGGATTCCCGGGTTGTCCTCGCTTGGCATAATCTGGAAGAGACGCCATAGGACGTCTCCTTCGTCCTGAAGGCACTTCTTAAGTTCGTCGAGGATACCAACCATGATCGTAAAGTAATGGGCGAAGGTGTTGACGCTGTTCAAGATTTTTATTGGTATCTCAAGGAAGGAATTCTGAAGTAGGTGGTGGGTATGTTTTGATGTTAGGTTGAAAAGACCTCGCCTGATCTCGGAGTAAGTCTGAGGGCGTTTTTGTCCTTGTCATGTTTCCCTGATTCACCGGCCGACACATTCTTGACTGGGTGAAAGCAGATGGAAACTCATGCCGATTATTACTGCGCATGGTTTTACTGGGATCGCCGGTGTGCTTCGTGGTGAAAAGAAATCCCTCCCAGCTATGTAGCTTACAAGGTCCATTTAGTGAGCTCTTTGTGTTGCATCACGAAATATCATGCTTAGGGAGTTTTGTACTTCCCCTTCCCCTGGAAGATGATAAAGGACAGCTAGATGACATATCGTGTTATTCACTTCCTAAATAATGTAATATTTAATCTATATTCACTGGAAATAGGGAGTACTTCATGCCTCTACCTCGTCCCTCTCTTCCAAGCCATCGCCATATCTTCCTAGAAGGTATATTGAGAAATAGCTGTTATGTTTTGGGCTTTATTATTTAGTACATAATTACCCCTTTCTACCATAGTCTTCAATAAGAAGGAAGTTATAGGGAGAGTACCTAAGGTTAGAGCTAAAACACAAGATAATCTGACATTGTAGTGGATAATGACTAGCTCGTGAAAGTATGGGGTTAAGTCCTGTCTCGAGTTGATTTTTCGCCTGACTGGCCTAACTGCCCAGATGAATATACTGAGGGGGGTTAAATATATACTACGCTGTTGAGATAAGGATCAGATGTGCTATGGACATATGATTTAATAAAGCCCTCTTATAAACTTGAAAAGGGGATTTGATACGACAGTGGTTGATAGGTTGTCAGTAGTTAATAGAAAATTTGAATAGTACATTGCCTGGTGCATGATGAAAATATCAAGAATACATCGAGGAAGGGGGCTTAGAATATCGTAGAATATCTGACCAGGGAGTCAGACAGGACTTGTACCATAGATAAGATATGAGGCTGTAAGGTAAATATAGCACAAGATAGGAGTTAAGCGCAAAGATGTGTATACCTGACCATTTCAATCGTCGTTCTGTAGAGTATCAAATAGTCTCAGGGTAGGCTTGAGGGGACCAGGTCGCATGAACCGGCCTCTGCTACATATTTAGTCTAAATATGTTATTAATCAACAGGAACTAAAAGCTAAAACTATACTATAATCGGACTAAAGCTCATCAAGCTCACGGTCAATTACAGATATGCTTTATTCGGTGGAAGGGCGGTTAGTCAGGGGGTGAAACAACTTGAGTATATGGAAACTTTTAAAATGGGATAAAACGTTATTTAGGTACTTATGATTCTCAATCTGAGGTATGGCTCGCGAAAGATGAAGGTAATCGTTTTATGAGCAGTTCTTTTCCATAAGTCTAGCGAGAACCAGTATCACCCACACCGTGCTTGGCCAATGTATCAACCTCCTCGAGACTGATTGTCAACTTGGAAAATACCATATCATTTCCCGATCCTAACATGACTAGATAGCAGCGGACTTTATAACCTAATAACCACCGAGTAGAAATTGTCACCCGCGTGTAGAAAGCTGTCCTGGCTTCCTTAAATAATACAAACAGCGAGAATTAGTAGAACATAGTTACAAGGTGATACTATTGGAGACTTGCGTCCGGCGCTAGTAGCGCTTAATAAATAGCTCCCAATGGCTGAGATGATTGTCGGTTATCACTCGCAAGCTAACCAAGGCTCTATTTTCTAGGAAGACGAGAACGTTATAATACAAGAAAGGAACACATCCGAGGGAACTAATACCAGCGTCTTATATTATATATAAGACTTGTGGGGATAGCTATAAAATGATTACTATGCCAAACTAACTTCTATAGCTTATCTAGGAGCTGTCATTTTCCAACTATCTCAAGATATGGGGTTATTCACAGGAGACTAAGAGTCAACTTTCCAATTTAAAGAGAGGACAGCTGAAAATGCAATATAACCTTCACGGAGGCAATCACAAAATAGATTCCTTCGGGATTTCTATGCTATTCTTGAAAAATATACGAGTCAATCCTAGCAGGTACCTAATTAGGGCCTGGAATAAATCCGTGCCCTTGTATCTTGACTCCATACCTCCTTTGTCGTAGGGGATACTAATTAACAGCTACATTTAACCTCCCCGAGCCACGTAGCAGTAGAGTCCAAACTAGTGGCATCCCGAAAAGGTATTTGTATGGCTAACCTAGACTACACTACCTCCCTAAGTTCCGGTATTGCCTAATTTGGTGGCAGGCGACCGGCTTTTGACGGCGTTTTAAAAAATTCACCGCAGCACAACGCTCACTTCACGCCGATGGCGCCCAGGAACACCTCTCGCTGCTCCGGGTCCGATATGCCCTGCGCGACATCGCTCATCGACCCGACCTCGCGGATCCCCGACCCGTGGCCGAACAGCCACCGCCGAGAAGCCGGCCCTGTCCCCGGGGCATCGTCGCTGTCGAACCTGACCTGGAAGGCCTGCCACCTCTGGTTCCTGAGCTCGGCCACATGCGCGTCTACGGCCGTCCGGGGGCCAGAGAAGATCAGTACCCCCGGATACCCCGGCTTGGTGAGGCCGGCGATCGCTTCCCCCGAACCCGGGCCCGCGGCCGAGGTGGGGCTCAGGGCGAGCTTCCGCTTGTTCATGTTGAGGAGGTGGTGCAGCCATATGATGACGGTCTTGTACCTAGGCGAGACGTCGCCGCTGCCATTATCGTTACTGTTGCCGTCTTCTCCATTTTCTGCATCAGGAAGGTGATCGCTCTCCTGCTGGGATGACACCAGGTCCTGGAAAGCCAGGAGGAGGGCGTCGAGGAGCTCCTCCCCGGCCGATACGTCGAGCTTCCGGAACGCCGCCCTCGCCGCGGATCGCAGATCTTCCTTCCGCGGGCCCGTGGCAGATATGATGTCTGGAAAGCCCTCCACCGGGTACGCGTCCGGGAGGCGTAGGACCAATGTGCTGCTTGCCGGGTGTTTCGTTCCAAGGGGGGTAGTAAAGTGTGAATATCTGAGCTCCCGAGCGTTCGGCGTATAGCTGATTGCGTCGGGGTACATGGCAGTCAAGAGGTCTAGTTCAGCCTGGAGCCGATCTGCGGCTTCGTCGCCTCGGTCTGGCGCGTTATCCATGATTGCTGCCGATCAGCAGGCGTCATGCAATTAAGTTCGGTGATATTATTGGATTGGAAACTAGACTATAAATTGGACCACATGCACCTTGTATAGTTATTGTTAAATTAAAGTAAATCTACCCAATGCAGCGCCGAGGACTTTCACTGGACGCTAAATGACGTAATCGTCTGGAGAACTACCTATACAGATAGTAAGGTCGAGGTATAATATAAACTTACTTATCGTGTAGGTATATTTATACACCATTTCTACTAGACTGGGCAAACATATATCTAGTATAGTTCACTTTTATTACATTGTTTAAAATTTTAGTTTAATACAGGTTGAAGTAAATATATATCTATATATATATACTCACCTTAATGTAGTCTGACTTATAAAACTCCTGACTTTAAATGAATTCACTTTATTACGTTAAATAGCGGCTAAGCATACTTCAGTATCTGTCTAACACAGGTAGCCTACTTCACTAATGTGGCTACCCATATAGTGAAGGCCTAGTTCGATATACCTTTTCATCTTACATCAATATTTAATAGAGTTCACCAGGTATAGTAGCAATCAATCGAATGCACTGTGCCTCGGTTCCTGGCTTCCAACAGTCTCACGTCATACAAGCGCTCGCCGGTTTTCATCACTGACCTATCCCCAAGCTTGTGATCGACCTCGAAAAGTCTCGTAAATACGTCCTAATGTCCACTTACATCAGTGTACACATCACCGTTATTGTTCTCTGGGACATTGTGGCCCTTACATCCCTTAACAGCATCACATTCTCTGTTCAAATACCGCCCTTTTCAACCTCCAGCGCAAGAATCAACCTAAGCACCTACGTCTTATTCTAAAGTCATCTCGCTAAACAATGCCTACGCCGGGTCTCATGTTCGCCGAGGCCCGCGTGCTCGACCCCCGGAAGACGCCGGACGAGCTCTTCAACCGCTTCTACAACGAGGAGAGCCTGCCCGACGTGCTCGCCACGGGCCAGGCCGCCATCGGGCTCCGGTACAAGAACGCCCGCGACACCTCCACCATCCCGTACCTGGCGCTGTACCCCGTAGCCGACGTCAGCACGCTGTGGTCCCCGGAGAGCGCGCGCCTGTCCGAGACGCGCGGGAGCCGCGTCCTGGGGTGCGACGACACCCACGCCCTCGTGGGCTTCAACCTGCACGCGTACGAGAAGATCCAGACATACGAGGCGTGCCCCCCTCGCCGCGGCGGCGGCGGCGCGGGGTCCCCCCGCACCCAGACGCTGCTGTGCGCCGCGCTCGAGCCCGCCGAGGGCGCCGACGCCGACCTTGACGCCTGGTACCGCGAGGAGCACCTCGACCTGCTGGCCGCGAGCCCGGCCTACCGCCGGTCCACGCGGTACCGCCGGGCGGGCGGCGACGGTGGCGCGCGCCCGCGGTACCTGGCGCTGCACGAGTACGCGTGCGCGCCCGCGGACCTGCCCGTCGCGCAGCTCGCCGAGGCGAGCGCGACGCCGTGGGGGAAGAGAATCCTGAACGGGGCCAAGATTTTCGACCGCCAGGTGTTCGAGTTGATTGAGGTCCAGGGAGATCTGAGTCTGAATTTGTGATGGGAGGGGGGGCGGGGGGGGAGATTCTAGTTATATGGTACCGCTTACGTGAGATGTATACCTCTTGGACACCACCACCGTATTGGACCCAAAAAGGGGTTCGGGTTTAGCTCTTCAATCTCCCCCTTAATGGTAGCATGCATTTATGTGTAAGTTTGTACGTTTGTGAATTTGGTCAAAAATAGCAGTCGTCTGGTATAAAAACCTGATGTTATGATTGCTAAGGTCTTTTTCTTTTTCTTCTATATATACCTACACATATAGTGATAGTGTGTAGGCTAATCGTTGGGTTCGGAATAGGGTGAAGGGGTAGAGTGTTCAGACAAATTATGACACAGATAGCCGTCTTACACTATTGAGGACCATCATAGTGATACAAGAAAAGGAAAGACCCGAGAGGAGTTCTGTTCTGGTGTGCGACAGCGATAATTATTGAGGCACAGTTGACTTTGTGAACAGAATCGCGAGAGGATCGCGAAATCACTCAAGTTAAGGGACTGCTAAGATTGATAAGGGGAATCCTTTGCTAATTAACTATTGTACAACGGTTGCAACTCGTACGCTCTCGCATTTCTCCAGTCCTTCCCCTATCTAGCAGGTCCATTATGTATATCTACGAAGCGACCCAACGAGGGTCGTTCAGATCGTATGAAACTCGTCATCGTATCGACGAGACGCGATTTAACCCTGCGAATTCCTTTGCTGCGAAACAAAAAGACAGTAGTCATCGTGGCGATCACGAACGCGCAGAGTCCCGTGACAATGTTGCGGAACAAGTGACTGGGCGCATTTCCAATCCGCCTGTCTAGCACCTCGCTGTGCTTAAGGACCCTGCCACTTCTGCCCTTTGCCGCTACGCGCAAGTGTTGTGGCATCGAGCTATCGATCTCGAATCCCGTCTCAAACTCTTCTTTTTCTCGGGATTCAAGGTCAATAAATCGCTCTTCCTCCAGGGCTCCCCACTCTGCCCCCTGAAAACCCCATCGATCGATATCCGTGGCACCATTCCAGCTAACGAATAGTTCGCCGTCTAATGGGTTGAGGAAGATAGTGGGAGGCTGAGATGGCTGACCTGTCCAGTCTCTCGTTTTAAATGTCCGGTAAGTTGTGACCAGCCCCCAGCGTGCAACCAAGCTAGGAGCTAGCTGGACGTCGCGTAAGACCTCTCCATTTAGTGAAAACTCCGTCACGACCGGGTAGTAGCTGTAGCCGATCACTACTCTGTCTTCCATTACCTGTGCAGATCCTTGGGAGTCGGAGTACTTAGGCCTCTGCGGGTCGAAGTATACTCCTGGACTAAAGTTGCAGTCATTTGTTCCGTATCGAGTTGAACTAGCATCCCGCAGTTGTAATCGTATGGCGTATCCGGGCCTCGTATTTCAGCTTTGGCATTATCAAAAATGCTCAGAGTGTAGTTGTCGTGAAGCCGAACATGGTGTTGATACGTGAAATCTGTCGCGTGACCTTCAGATAAATCCCGGAAGTCGTTCTTCTTACCACCTAGTGTCCATAAGATAGTTCCATGTAGGTTAACACAGATGACCGTGTGTGTGTGTGTGTGCCGATCCGAGATTATATAGTTCCCATCTTCGTCCTTATCGACACTGTTGATATGAAAGAAATCAAATGCCAATTCGGGAGAAGTACCGTCATCTTCTCCCGCCAAGTAACGAACTGTGCCGTCCAAGGCCACATGCCGGATAACGTTCTATTCAAAAGGCAGGTCTCCAGTCTCGATATCTATTTTCTGAAATATGCAGTCCAGAGCCCATCCCTTCCCAGGGCCACCGATAGTACTTAGGTCCGTAGGCACGGGATTGTACACTATTATCAGGACAGTGCCATCCTGGGTGGCCTTGAAGTCATGGAGGTCGCCTAGGTGTTTAATATAATAACATTCATTTTACTTGTTCGTTCCTCACTTGCTAAAAACAAGGGCACTAGCAATTATACATGTAAAGGGGGGCATAGCCATATACACCAGCCTATGTTAGACAAGGAATTATACCTATCCATCATTTTCCACCAGGCCGTGTGATAACCTTATACAAACAGCTTCCTTGTGATCCTAGTCACTCTGGACCACATGCTCAACATACCCTCCCGGGAGAGATCGAATGTTGTCAATAGTTTCCTACGGCTGTACACCTATCGTTCGGCGGCCTGTCGTTTGCGGCAGTGGAGCGTGTTTGCGGGAGCGGAGTCGTAAATAGGAGCGTTGCCGTAGATAGGAACGGACTCGTACGGAGGAGGGTCATCGTGCGAAGCGGGGTTATTACGTAGATATTCCCGTCTCTGACGTTCCCGACGAGGTGGGCCACCCGATTCCTACCAGTCGGTGAAATCCATTTCCTTCAATGGTGTACAGATGCCACGAGACGCTAACCATTGCCGTCCATGAAAATACGACATCCCGAAGAAGCCTACCACGAAAATAAGGCCCGTCAAAGCAGCACAATATATTTCTACATATGTGATGATCGTGGCCAACATGGTTGACATGGTGATAGTAGGACGAAGGCTGACGAATGTCTTGATTTTTGGAGGTTATTGGTAGGTCTGCTGTTATCAATGGTGAAATCCGTAGTGCGGCAGTTGAGGTTGAGGTTTCAGCGTAGAAGCTGTTTCCACGAGAAGAGAAGAGAACAGAAGAGAAGAGGCCTTGTACGACTTCTTGTAGGCAGGTGTGGGCTCCATTGGAGCGAAAGGCTAATATTCTGATACGGAGCAACTTCCCCACAGGTAGGTGTAAACGAAACGTTAAAGGAAATCCCAACATGTGGGCATTGACATGGGTAACCTAAAGGTTCGCCGAGGTAGGAGCCTCGCCACAATAGCAAGCCTAGAAATGGAATTCACGCTGAAAAAGGCAGTGTCAATGCTGAGAACTCAGGTAGGTAGGATCCATTTTCGGGGGACATCCTTCCTTTCAAGTAGTCATTACTTAGGTAATTACGGTTGTCGCCGGCCACATGTCCAAGTCCTGTGAGCGTTCCCAGTGCTTATAATCTCTGATACCTTATTCTACATCCTCTCCATGGCGGACCTGAACTCCAATTCTTGAATCGGTTCATCCCACCTCCGTGCTCATACTCATTCATGTTCACTGCCGGCATCATGGCCCCCGTCTTGGAGCATCTTGGCCCAGTACATTACCTATACCTATCTATCTACCTAACTATCCTTTGATGCCTCCATCTGGCCATTGGGCTGCCCACCACAACAACCACCCCAACCCGGTAACCACTCCGAACACAGCCTAAAGCAGTACCTAGGTAATCAGATACCCCTCCAACCTTGATATTAAGTTAATCAAGGCCCTCTTGATAGTTAACTGTAGAATATTTTTGGCAGTTACGCTCTCACTACTAGATCCAGAACTAGAGCTAGAACCAGCGGCAGCCCCAGCAGTAGCCCCAGCGGCAGCAGCCCTAGCAGTAGTAAAAACATCAACAGTAATAGCATTAACAGCAACAACATTAGTAACAACAGCATCAGCATGGCCGACTTTGTTGCCGACATCATCTCTGCGGTCGCGAGCGCCCTCCCTGCTTCGGTTTGGCCGCGCCGGCCGCCATCCCGGGCGGCAGCTTGCTGATGTGGGGCTAGGTGAGGGTTTGTCGGGGGGTGGCGTCGGCGGTAGAATATTTTGTTAGTATCGCGGAGGAATTTATAGACCAAGCACCCGGGCGGGCAGTCCAGTTGCTTAGAAGCGGGCTATCCCCCATCCCCCCCCCTCGTCAGGAGTAGGAATGATATTTTACAAAGTAGTATCATTAGATCTTTGGTGGTAGTGGTTGCGTGCGCTTTTTTGCGCGAGTTTTTGGCACTCTCATGTTAATAATATACATCCCAATCCTTATCTGTATGCTTAGCACGTGTAACCCTTGGAAGAATGCGACGCATCGATACTATAATAGTCTATAAAACTATGTACCTATCAATCTTTCTACATGTACCTAGTTTAATTCGGCACAGCCCTCATAGATTCTAGAAGAAATTGAGAGCCCATGCCTAAACCTTCGATAACACTAGAATCAGAAACCTCGCATAATACAGTAGTATCACGCTCGCCCAGAGGCGGCGATCTAGGCCCGATATATCCTCTCAGCCACTAGCTTCCGCCGTCCCTCGGTGAATGGCAATCTTGACTATAGACTCTTTCGCGGCGAGGTATAACAGACAAGTCGAACCGTCAGCGGCCCGCGAGATTTCCCCGTCCATGGCCTCCGTGTCGATCATGGGGATTCCCTGCTGCTGCCGGAGCTGAGCCGCCTCTTCGGCCGTGAGCAGCTCTATGTCGTAGGCGAGCGTCCTGGGCTTGCTGTCGAACGAGATCGACCTCGGCCGCGCGCACTCGATCTGGACCTCGAGAGCCCCGGCGTCGTACATCGGCGATACGTGGTTGCTCTCGACCGTTTCCGAGAGCCTGCGGCCGCGCACGAGCGGACTGCTCTTGCCACCTGGTGCGCCTTTCGGAGAAGATGATGCTGGTGGCAGCTCGGGCTCTAACATCATCGAGGGGCGTGGTCGCAAAGGGACCCTCTTCGGTGGCTGGATGCTTGCTTCTCCTTTCGTTTTCGTTTTCGCCATGTTGATGTCGTCCTTTGCCCGCTTCTCAGCGTCGGCTCGCGGTATGTACCTCGATGCGACAGGTATTTTGGAATCGCTCACGGCCCTGGGCCTGGTCTTCACCGGCTGCTTGTCGTTTGGTAGCGGCTGCAAAATGTCCCTCTTCTCTTCGGCTAAAATTCTAGACAGGCCGAAATTGCACAACTTCGACACCGGAATAGGAGGCGGAGTATGGAATACATTCTCCATCTTGTCCGTGTAAGGAGTGTCCGGCGATGTCATAATGAACGCCCGGAGACTATACCTGATCTGATTCTCCAGCTCCTGGTTGAACTTCCGCTCAATATCGCTGAATTCTGGCAATAGGGGTAGTCGCCAATTAGGGTATAGCTTTCCGTGGCATCGCGGCGCGTGCATTTTCCCGTGCATCAGGATGAAGGCGTTGCAAAGGAAGCAGGAGTCCTTGCTCGAGCAGAGGACCCGGGGCGGCCGCCTGTAAGCTTTGATGTCACAGTAGTAGAGGAGCTGTATCTCGGCGTGGACCTTTGCTTCTCGCAACGTTCTCCACGTCTGTTTGGTAAACGCCTCCTTGGCTACTGGCTCGTTGACACTTAATAGCTGACATACATGGCTGGTGTCCCATTGTTGGCCATGAGGCAGATTCATTCGCGCAATTGCAGATGAAAGTGCCGGCCTGTAGTTTTCAGTCGAAATAGGGCTGAAGGCCTCTTGTGCTGGATTCACGAAGACGATCTTCATCTTCCGCACCATCGGGAACTTCCTAGCTTCTCGGAGCAGAAACCTCGCAGCTTCTCGGTATTTCGCGACCTTGCCGACGATTCTCAAGAGGTTCTTCTTCGAACTTGGATTCATGTAACTGTCCGGGATTATGGCGAGTAGGGCGTCTAAGTCTCCGACCTGCCACAAGCGATGGACGCCCTGGACTAGATCCTGCAACCTGGCCGTCGTCTGCTCTTTAGACCAAGAATCAACTAGTCTTATCACCCCTTTCGCTGTGTGCAAGAAAGATGCACCAATCGGGGGAAGCTTTCTCAGCTGGTCTGCGTCCTCGACAAAGTATACAGCCAGCTTGAGGGTTTCGTTGATAGGGCGTCTTGCAGCCTCCCTGCTCACATCGTCTAACCGCAGTCGGTTGAGTATCCGTGCGGAGCACATGGAGACGATTGCAGTCAAAATCTCATCCTCGGTGTTTCGAGCATGATCTTCAACTTGATCAGTAGCTGAAGAGAATGTCATGCCGAAGAATACTCACCATCGAACACACGTCGAAGCACTTCGAAGATGCCTTCGAAACCTCGCTCCAACCTCCGCAGAACTTCGTTGCCATCGCTGCGACTAGCTTTATCCACTGCAAGGAGAACTTTGAGGTATGTCGAGTCGGAAGCCTCCTCGACACACACGGCGGGGATATGGTTAGGATCATCTTTTGTATCCGAGAGGAAGGCAAGCGTGGTGACCAAGCTGCGCTCTAGCTCGAATGGCAAGACATAGCCCGACTGACGGACCAGCTGGGGGCTGATCGGATTCGGTGTGGGCGGTATGGGGACAGGGTCAAGAAGGTAGAGGAGCGCAGTATTTTCAGCGCAGGTAAATGCCGGCGTGGGAGGATTAGGCGGTGTCATTGAATGAGGTTCTATCTGGCCATCGACGAACTGCTAAGGAACAATCTGGAGGAGAGTGCGGTGAAGTCTCCATCCGAACTCTGACAGTGCGTTGACCCTCCCTCTGTAGGTCGAGTTTGGTTGTCTGCGAAACATGCCTCGACGGGGCTGCTAGGATCTTATCTGGCCTTACTCAAGCTTTAAGGTGGCCCGTCAGGCCTCATCCAGGCCCGTCAAAGGTATCCAGACTTCAACTTGGCCGATGATGGGCCACGTCCTTGCTGCATCTGGCCCGCTTATGGGTCGTCATTCTTTTGCTTTGGTTGGCCGGTATATCTACGCGGTAAGCATGAGGGCGGAACCCAGTGGCGCTCATCTCTTTTGGACTAACTGGGCACGTGCGAAGTCACCGTGCACTTCTCGAAATTTTCAGCATCCTATAAATCAGACGTGGTGGCATTCAGTATGGTAAAGTCTATTTCCGTTGACTCTCCTGGTTAACTTCATGTTACAGATCGTGCGACACTTGACCTTTCATAGGAAAACCTGCCCCCCTTTTTCTACTATTCACCTATCTGTCAGCAAAGCAGATCCAACAATGCGTGGACCATATTTCTCGAGCCGAGAAAGATCGGGGAGTGGGCATGTATTGGAAGGCTTTGCGCACATTTCACCCAGACCCAGGAAAGAAAAGGAGGAATCAGAGAGGGCATTATGAAGTGACGGGATAGCGCAAGAGCGCACGCGACCAAGCGAGACACCCAGGTCGAGGCTATTTTGGGTCAATGCCCTCGGGATAACCTCGTCAAACGCGTATTGGCCCTACGTGATTGAAGTTATTGTAAAACCAACGTCATTCGTGCAGTGAAGCAGCCATAGAAGAGACTGGGCACGTTGGAGACGGCATACCGTTTTTTATTCTTACTGCCTAACTGACCGTTCTTCTTGCCCAACTCAGCAACAACTCAGCAACCATCTGCATCCAGTGACATATTTGTCTGCGCCAACGCACAATTTCTCGACGTGGCATGACTCTCGGCCTATGGTCAAATCAAATCGACCAACACCAAACGAACAGGGAGCAATACGACGGGACGCTGGGATATTGGTTTGTTGGAAGTTCTTCCAAGAAGCAGGCTGCGAAATGAATGCGACCATCTGTGTAAGACTAGCAAGCCTAGCAAGACTTGCTGGATGAACATATGCGCTGACTAGAAGAGCCGCAACATAACGGCCGATACAAGGCGATGCGACTCATCGGGCTATATTTGATTGGCTATGAGCAAGGAAATCTCTGGGCGCTTCGAGAATCGAGAACATATCAGTTTTGCCCCCTCGGCACAAGAGCTTCCTCTCTTCCCCCCTTTAAATGCCGCACGACACAATCCTATAGAATATATTAAGGCAGCCACGTTGCATGCATAACACCAAAACGATAGGTAGATTTCCAACGCAGCTGTCGATAATGGATGCCTACGATAACCGTGCTTGCTGGTTGGCGCCCAAGGGTAGATGGAAGCTAACGCTACTTAACTCGTGGGAAGACAGAGGCCACAATTTTGTGTTTCTATCCATCCAGGGCTGTCCAAGACAAATCCACCCGCCAAAACGGTGCCAGTGGTAATGATGGAGACGCTACTACCGGCCGAGGCCGTGGAAGGCTTCATGAGGAACATCCAATTGCTCGCCTCAGATGGTTCCTATCAGCTTTTGCAAGCTGTCATCGATGAAAACCACTACCTGAAGGGGCGGAATGAGTCGATGACCATTGCAAACGACGAGAACATCAGGTCCATAACAAAGCTTCGCCAGGAGCTCGATGACGAGGGCCGGCGCATCGTGGAGAAAGACTCAGAAATCCAACGACTCACGAACGAGACTGTGGATTTGAACGCTAGGCTTGCTGATGCCGAAAGGCGGGAAGAAGTGGCTAAGATACAGCTCGAGCGAAACATAGAAGAGTTATCAAGACTGCAGACGACATTGGACGAGGCCCTGCAACGGGAAGAAGAGGACAAATCAAAGATCGCAAGGGATGCGGAAGACATATCGAAATTACACGAGGATATTGCGGCAAGGGACGCGGAGATTGACAACCTCAAGTCATCTCTTGATCAGGAGAAATCAAATCTAACAGTGACCCAGGCCGCCGAAGAGCGTGTCAAACAAGAGCTTGCCGCAGTTTACGAAGATCTTCAGGCTAAGAACACCAAGCTCAGTCGACTTGATGGACTCGCATTTCACATGAGGAGACAACCTAGAGAAGAAATGTACGATCACATCTTTTTTATTTTGATGCATCTAGCTTTCCAACCGCTCCCATTCATCACCATTTTCCCTCTCTTCACATGCTGACAGTTGAGCACAGTCACGCACAGTTGCATGGTATATTTGAATCCGCGTACGGGTTCGCAGAGGTCAACGTAGGCAGGGATCTCGAGCAGGCCGTCCTAGCGAACCCGTCCCTCTGGGACAAGCTCCAGAATCATGCCCAGGTCAAGCGCGTGATCCCGATGCCGATGTCCAACACGTGCGAGGCCAAGAAGATGCGCGTGGCCGCGGTCCTGGCGATCTTCGGGTCGCTGCTGAGCAAGTACATCTTTCAACCAACATATCACCTCGAGGAGAGCACAGAACTCTCGGAACTGATGTCCGACCTCGCCAACTACGATCCAACTCGCGAGGGCTACCTCCGCGCAGTCCTCCTCGATGTCCTGCCGGAAAGGCAGAAGCTGAACAGCCGTCTGCGCGTGGAAAGGGTAGTAGAGGAAGTACTAGCCTGCATCGAGCCGCTGCTCACTGCCGGGGGCAAGCATAACACGACCCGCGCGTCGCTCGAGACCGTGTGCAGTCAGGTGTGCACCCAGTGGATGCAGCTACAGAAGCTAGAGGACAAGATCGAGCCGAGCTACGAGGCGACATACGACGAGGAAGAGTGGAAGATGTTACCTCTTCATAACCCCAACGACCACAACAACAATTATCACGACAACAACGACGACGTGCCGCAGCCGAACGGCGACATCGGCGACATCGTGACGGTCGCGTGGCCGAGCTTCCTGTCGCTGTGGGACGGCGAGCCCGAGGTCGTCGCCAAGGGATTTGTGCTCACCAAGGACCAGATGAGGCACGCGCGGGAGGAGGAGAACGCGCTGCTGTGGCAGGGCACGCGGCGCGCACGGCGCAACTCCCGCCGGTCGAGGGCGCGGTCGTTCACCACGGTCGCCGACGACGATAATAGGCGGTCTTTTTTACCCGTCGGGGAAGAACATCAAAATGGCACGGCGTAGGGAGGTGGCTGGGACGGCTAGTCACGGGTAAGATTAGGCAGGCAGGCAGGCAGGTATATAGGTGAAATACATTATCTGGTGGCTTAAAAAGAAGAATGCGGGAACAAACGGGAAGGGAAGGGAAAGAAGGGATAGGAAACGAGGCGTTCTGGGACGGAACCCAAATACATATCACGAGGTAATAGATAGTTTATAATGATGTTCGATAGATGGTCCCCCGGGTGGCCCCCTTGGTATCCGTAAAGCCTTCTTCGCTATACGACCATGCAATGTCGGGTGTGCGCACAGGAGCTTTTGACGGAATTATTCTCGATTAAAGACTTGAGAATATTGGAAAGCCCATAACATGGTGAGAATGGATTCATACCTACATGAGACTATGTCATCGCTGTTGTTGAGATGGTGCAATATACATCGTTCTAAAAGGAAAAAGGAGAATATTCTCCAACACAAGACCTTTGTACTGTGTTACATTCTATTTCGTACTGCTAGGGGGAGGGCTTGTAACAGTTGGCTAGCTACCATTAGTATAATGGTTTCTAGTTTAGGTATTTGGAATACTATGGGCTAATTATACATCATTTATATATAAGCAATTCTTTTCACGAGAAAAATATTTTATGAATATTTCATTTGCGCCCCGTTCATGCCTCGTTACTTAGAACAAGAGCACAGCAATCTCGTACAAAAGTATATGGCTCATGTCATGAGAGTAATCAATATTTATTACCTAGTAATACTGTAGAGTCTATATGCCTGATAGAGGAGATTCCATGCCATTCTCATTATTTGGAAAGTACAAAATGGTAACTAGGTAGTGAAAGTGTATAGAGGTATGCGAGGCTGGTATGCCATTAAGTAACATATCTCTTAGTATGATCTTTTAATTTGGCAAGGAGGTAATTATATGACTGGCCAGCTATTACACGTTACATAGGTACTCTTGAGAATAGAACATGTGAACTCTTATTTCGAGCCGTCGTGTTGATTCCTTCTGTCACACGGATTGACACCTATATGAGCCGCCAAGGCCAGTGGGCCACAAGCTTAAAGGGAATTAGAGATAAATACTAGGGTTGGATTTAATAAAACCAACGTGCATAAAATGAGAGATGCCTCAAGTAGCAAACTATGTACATAGAGGCAGTAAATTCCTGGAGGACCTCATAAATGAACTTAGACTCCTAAGTCTCATGAGACCAAAAAGAATTATTAGTTGAAATCGAATTATAGTTCCAAGTCTAGTAGCCCTTGTCACGCCTTCGCTGTATATTTCAGTTAGATTAACACATCAAACTTATTTCTTTTCGTAATATAATTATGCTCCCACTTGCTGCAATCTGTGATAAGTCTAACAAGTTTCACTCGAAATATAGAAAATGTGGTTATGAGTATTTAAAATATGGCAAAAATGCTAGATAACGTAGCACTATAACTACTTGACACATGACCATTTTAACGCATCGGTATCCTATATCACAGGTGACAATTCTAAAAACGAGTTGGTGTGTTCCAATAAGGGGGCATTAAAAGTGCTCATTTATCTTCTAAATATCACCTCCAAGGAGCTTTTACCCTCATAGTAACATGTAATCCTGAGAAAAAGAGTAGAAGAAAATACGGTGTTTGCGATATTTCAAGTCGATATAGACGACAAACGCCGTCCGCAGTTAGCTACTTCTAAGTTGGTCCCTCGAGACCTAACTGCTAGAAACGAGTTTACTAGCCGAGCGGAAGCTCGTCCGTTTCATGTTCAAGCATCAAACGTAGTAGTCACGTTCAGCGAATTGATGCAGAGCAAGAATTCATACCTTAAACTCCTTTTATGCCGTCGCAACAACTGCAGAATATCGGTACTAAACTAGTCCTAAGCGCGGGTCTCACATGATATGGACACGTACTTACATACTCACAATATCACATGAATAAGACCGTTAAACTAAACCTATACCTTTTTCCCAACTCCGCTCTCCATCAGACCATTACCACCAAGCGCTCCTCAGCTATAACATTTCACTCTTTCTTTCTTGTAACTCTCGACCACCATCGACGCTCGCCGCAGAAATGTTTTGTGCTGCTTTTTCCTTCCTGAAGAGAAAAGAACATTGTGGAGCCAGGTTGAACAGGCAGAAGGTGATGTCAGCGCGCCCCAGATAGCGCAAGTCACTAGTCCGACCCGTTCTGCGGAGGTTCCGAGCCGGGCTAGGCGGGAAGGCGCCAGTGTGGATATTCGCGACGAACAGCCACTTGAAGAAAAAGGGGGGAGGCGTTAGGCTTGGATCTTAGAACATGGTATAAGTAGGTAGATAGGGTAGGCTGGGGCGGTGGCACAGTTTATGTGACTCAAGTGGGCGGGAAGGTATTGTATAGCGGTCGTGAGGATCTCGGATTCAGGTGAAGATCTGGCGGGGTGGAGGGAGATCACAGAAATCGAGGGAGGTTGGAAAGCCATAATGCTGGACCGGTGGAGAAGATTCCACATCTTCACATACTATAGAGATGTATAATAGTCCCGACCGCCTGGGTCTTGCTATCCGGTATCACATAGGTACCTACACTGCTCTCCTCGTCGACAAGTACATAAGCCGCACTAGACTCGAGCATTGGTCCACAGACCCATGAGATAGATAAGGTATTCCTCTCACTACGCATATTCCTTCTGCACTTTCCTTGTCGTGAAATGTTGAGCAGCAATGCTGCACGGCTTGGTGTCCAACTCCTTCCACCTGGAGGTGGTTAATATCTTATCTACCTACTCGCAAGAAGAGCATACTCGTATCTAACACACACCAAATATTAATCTGTTATAAACAGATTACACGAACCCTCATGATGATATGCGTACTATACTCCAATCTTATAGAAAGAATCCCCAACTAAATCTGCCAACGCGACGATGCTACATAGTGCCAGGGTATTATGTCTTCGGCTAGAAATATACGGAATTGATATCGAAACGTGGAGGAAACTCGTGGAATGGCTCACGTGTGATACTACTATCATTGCGTAATGCCTTTCTAGCTCGAAGCTCAGACACCGCTTCCCAGAATCGACGACGGGGATCGTTTGGATTAAGCCTGCATATTACCGAGGCTGATTTGGATATTCTATACCTAGGAATACCTACCAATCACATGTATTCTAATGTGCTTGGCCTTCCTCTGTTTCCGCGATAACTAGGAGCCCGTCCTTTTTCTTAAATCTATACTGGTTTTTTTTTGGGGGTTTTTATAGCTGTCAGATAACCAGTGGTCAGGCTCGTCCGTAGGAAAAGATTTTATAATCTCATGTAGTAGTTATAGTTGATTATATGTGGATCTCCACATCAGTATGTCTACATGTTATCTTGTTCTGTCGTTCAACATTTTTTTGTTCGGGTATCTGGAAAGATCACACCTTAGCTGAGTGTCTCCCAGCCGAATTGCTCATCTCATATGCTGTTTCTTTCTTTCGATTTGTTGTTATTATACTTCTTCTAACCCTTTAAATATACATTTGGATCTACATATGCTCAGGTGCATAAGAGGGCATGAATCAAGAATTAACTGATGAGGATCAGCTCATGGCTCAATGCAGTAAGTAGTAAGTAAGATTCGAGTCAGGGGCCTAAGATTTCGTCTTGGACAAACTTTAATTCGATATTATGTTAGACATGACTCTGTATACACGGTAAATTGCCGTACCGCGAGACGTTGACGTGAAATAAGGTTTCTGGTGCGTTTCATCTTCGTGTTTCTCTGCCAAGTTTCGAGAATGAGACGAGAAAACTGGAACGCGGGGAAGGCGTTGATCTGAGCAACCTAATACCAGTGATATTCCCCCTCGACTCGGCAGAGCTTCGTCATTTTCGTCGTGACAAGGCATTGGAATGAATCGAGAATCGAGATTCATATTTTGTGGAAAACAGTATTCAACACGTACCGAAACCGGACGCGAGATAACGTGGATAGTGTCGCGTATGTACATGTCTGCACATACATAGTAGGCAAGTTGAAGTTGACGATGTAGACAGCGACTCGAGATCTCTAGTTACCTAAAACATGGTCTGTCTCTGTACTCAGGTCCCACCGTTTTATTTGGGCGGTGGCTTGCCCGGCTTGTTTGAACTGTGAGCTCTAGCAGCTTAGTGGAGGCGCCGGGTGGGCTCTCATAAATGAGGATTTTCACTGTGGCCTCCCTGATCTGGAATGATAAGTGACGGAAAGCTTGATGTCCCAGCACACTGGCCAGAGACCGGTCTTTCAGCTGGAGACTTGTTGGAGTAGGATTTTCCTGAAGATCGGATCTACGACCGAACCTCCCATGCTCAATGGCGGTCCGATGCAAGGTATGATGACGTTTGGTCTGATGCATGTGAACAATAGCAGGTTGGTTAGGTATGCAGACGCCGGGACAGACACACGATGAAACTGATGATTGGCTATCGATACCAGCCTTCTCTAGGTATGTATTATAGTTGAGAAGGAAATTTGGGCGGGCGATATGATGTTAAAAGGAGGCAGGATGACGGCTGGCGATGTGCTATTGCGCTGCTTATCACGTGTGGGGGAAGAGATCAGATCTGTTCAGCTGAACCCGAAGATCGGGCTCACAAAAAAAGTTGAATGACTGATGGTACAAGATCCGCCAAGTGGGGGGTTAGTGGTTCGTAAGTACATACAGATGTAGTTTAGGTTATACAAGGTTGGCAATGATTCTTTTCAGTGGCTGCGACTTCGGGACAACCCCAATAAGAAGAAATTGTGAGCCCCTGAGAAAGAAAGAAAAGGGAGATGCGTACCTTTTTTTAGGTCGGCTTGACGTAGCCGGGCGCCGCAAGCATTGGCGAATCACAACAAAGAAGACAAAACCAAGAGCCCCTTGATTTAGTCGATTGTTCTCATGGGACCAATCATTGAATCGTACTGCGTAAGGGCACCGATTCCTAAACGTTTTAGGTATACTACATATTGATCAAGCTCTCACAGTTCCCTTGTGCGATACGTACGCGTAGATCATATCATGAACTCTGTCCCCTGAAATTCAAAACACCTTTCATCTTCTTCTTAATTACTATGTAATATCCTAAAATTCTCTGTAGGTACATCTCGTACTTGACATTTGAATGATAATTAATAAATAAATATGTGATCGTCAGCAAGGTACATGCAGCTTTCTAGGTTAGAGGATGTCAAGGGAGGCATTGGTCTGTACGTTAAGTAGGTATAAAAATCGAGATCAGAGAACGGAGTTGGGTCACACTCTGGGATGAACACACGCAATATGTATGTATTTCGTACCCACAAGAGTAAGTGATACCTACATAAGGTAGAAGAAGGGTCAGAAGTGTTCGGTGTTCGGGACCATAGGACCATGTCGCAATCATTGCTGGCAGTGACTGACGCCATGTGGACCCTTGTGGACCCTTGTGGACCCCTTGTGGACCCCCTGGAGCGTGCATGTGCCTAGAACCTAGTGTACAGTGTACGTACTAGTGTACTTTAGTAGTTGCCGTCTATAGTATCGTCGCTTTGTCGACGCTGCTGTCGTACGTACGAAGTACAACCGCCAAAATTCCTTCTTTTTTTTTTCTTCTGCTTCGCCTAGCCGCGTATTCCTCTCTTTTACCACCTCCCATTCTCTCCACCCTCGTTATTATTCTGTATTCTGTATTCTTTCTGCCGTTCCCTCCCCTCCGACTTACGTAGCTTACCTAGTCCTTCGTTTATCTGGGTATCCAAATCTGCCAACCAACACTGCGCAGGGTGTCTTTGTTTCCAGTCCTGCGTCGTCTTTCTAACCGCCGACCTCTTCTTTCACCACCACTCGTCTCGACTCGTCCCGACGATAGCCTGGTGCTGTGGTAGAAAAGTTTTTGCTTTCTTTACAACTCCCAACCCTTAGCACTCGAGAGGCAATACAAGCCCTGGTACCTACGTGGTTGCGACAACGTCTTTTCTTTAGCTAGGACGCTCACGTCCTCCGATACGACCAATGTCTTTAAGATCACCCAGATCGCCGAGAGGCTTTATGCATCTTGGAACCAATGCTGGCAACATGGCCGACAACGAAATCCCCTTGACACAAGTCCGCAGCAATGCCAGCTCTACTGGCGCGCGAAAGCCCAGCCAGGGTGTGGCCACGGGCTTCAGCCAACATAGCCCAGTCGATGAGAAAGAGCAGGAGGCCGATAAGCATGGCTTCTTCCATAGGGGTCGGAGAAGAGCTAAGGAGGAAGAGCCGCCTTCGACGAGCGACGGCCTTGCCTCCGACGAACTCTCCCTCAACGCCATGGGAAGGCTCTATAATAAGATCATTCAGGCATCCGTCGTCACACGATATCTTGTCTACATCGTCCCCGTTGGACTGCTTCTAGCTGTTCCTCTAATCGTCCTTCATGTTACTGGAAATTCCGATATACCTGTCGGCCGAGGTGCTGCAACTAATTCCGAAGGGACAGAATTCGCACCAGGCCCCCGAATTTTCGATCTATTCCTTTGGATCTTCTCGGCTTGGTTTGCCCTGTGGGTGGGCAAGCTTGTTGCCTGGGTGCTTGCTCCGATTTTCATGTTCTTCACTGGTGTTGTCAGTGCTGGAACTCGCAAATACGCAACTGTCCTCCAGGCTCTCCAGATACCCCTCTCGCTCTTCTTCTGGGCCCTGGCCGACTGGCTCATATTCACAAATCTTATTCATGGTAAATATGATACTGTCGCCTGGGTCAACACTCTCAAGAAGATATTGGGTGCATGTTTTGCTTCTACAGCTGTCTTTCTCGGCGAGAAGGCCATTGTACAACTTATCAGTATAACCTATCATCAGCGTTCCTTCGCCAATCGCATCAAGGATTCGAAACGAGAAGTCTACCTTCTCGGTCTCATGTACGATGCTTCCCGCCAGCTTTTCCCGATGTACTGCCCCGAGTTCATCGAGGAAGACGACATCATCAACGATAGTATCGAGATGTTGCTCGGCGGTGGAAAGAAGGGCGCTAAAAAATGGAGGAATGGAGCAGCGGTTCCTATGAAGTTGATTGGAAACGTCGGGCGTATCGGTAACAAAGTTACCTCCGTCTTTGGTAACCTCGCTTCTGAGATTACTGGCAAGCAAGTCTTCAACCCAAACTCCGCCCACTCTATTGTCGTGGAGGCTCTTGAGAAGGTAAGGACCTCGGAGGCACTCGCAAAGCGAATTTGGATGTCCTTCGTGGTTGAGGGCAAAGAATCTTTGTTCGTCGAAGATATAATCGAAGTTCTCGGCCCATCTCACAGAGAGGAGGCCGAGGAGTGCTTTGGTGCAGTTGATGCAGATGGTAATGGCGATATTAGCCTCGACGAAATGATCAGGAAAGTTGTTGAGATTGGCAAAGAGAGAAAAGCTATTGGAAATAGTATGAAGGACATCGGCCAGGCTTTGTCTGTGTTCGATAGCGTTCTCCTATTTGTTGTTCTCCTGATTGTCATCTTCATCTTCCGTAAGTTCCCACTGCTAACACTATTTAGCTTCTAGTGCGACTAACCATGATGTGTAGTCGCCTTCTTTCAAAGCTCGTTTATCACCACCCTCGCAACTGCTGGCACGGCCTTACTTTCACTTTCGTTCGTGTTTGCTGTCACTACCCAAGAATTTCTAGGTTCCTGTATCTTCTTGTTCGTTAAGCACCCGTACGATGTTGGAGATCGTGTCGATATTACTGGCTCTGAGAAAGAGTCGCTGGTCGTGGAGAAGATCTCCTTGCTCTACACCGTTTTTAATCGGATTGACAAGATGCAGATTGTTCAGGTACCCAACATTGTTTTGAACAATCTATGGATTGAGAATGTCACTCGAAGCAAGGCTATGAAAGAAGTTATCGACGTCAACGTCTCGTACGATACATCCTTCGAAGACCTTGAGTTGCTACGCATGGAAATGGAGAAATTCGTTCGATCGCCAGAGAATTCGAGAGATTTCATGCAGGACATAGCCATCAGTGTTGCCGGTGTCGGCGATTTAGATAAGCTGCAGCTTAAGGTCGCTATCAAGCACAAGTCGAATTGGCATAATGAGGCTGTACGGGCTACCCGGCGATCTAAGTTTATGTGCGCACTCACGCTTGCTCTGAAGAGGATACCCATCTATGCACCTGGAGGCGGAAGCGAGGCTCTAGGCGGACCGACGAACCCATCGTACTCTGTCACTGTCACAGATGCGCAGGCGGCGGCAGCTCGTGACAAGGCGGACCAGGATAAGGAAGCAGCACGCCTAGTCCCAACAGCACCTGCTCGGAGTGGTTCAACGGTTAGCAGGTCTAACACGACGCAAAACCGAGAAGAGAGAGCTGCACATGAAATCAACGCCATGGACCCTTTGATAGCAGCGGTAGATGACTGGGGTTATAATCGTGATGATAATACCCTTAATGATTCACGTGGCCAATCCTTAGACCGGATTCGTTCGAATAATTCCGCGCGAGCAGATCTTCGCAAGCAGGAGAGTCAACGTAGTGGGCGCCGTAGGGCAGGAGAAACCTTGCCTTCAGCCCCTCTCGGCGATAATGCACCCGGTGTTCAGGTGACTCAGCACATGGCACCCTTCGACGAGGAAGCCCAGATGGGTGGCCCGAACCCGTATACTAACTACAGCTCTGGCACTCAGTCGGGCAACTCTCTCTATCCACAGGCCTCGACAAATAGGGCCAACTTGACCGGTGGCTCGCAGGCGCAGACCAGTGGTTCCAGGCCTCGGGGTAGTAGTGTGTCTGGTCAGCGATAGTGTCGTTAGGAAACGGGCTGGCTTTGACAGACAAGCTACGGGTATCATCCTCATATAAACCGAACTTTTGTTTTCTTGTCTAGAAGCGGACCAATGAACTTGATTAGGACAAGGCGGAGGCGTTTAAAAGCACAAGATGTATTGCCCTAGGGCCGGAGGTCCAGGTCGAGTTGTATATGGGTTACATAGGATAACCTTTCCTAGAATGGTGGGTTGAATGGTGTGAACCTCAGCCTTTGGCAATGACCTGGCGCTAGACATGACTTGTTTGACAACAGTAGAGTTAGAGCGAGTGAGGCTATAGTAGAGCAAGGCTAGCATTGAATGAAATAAATAACTGTTTACTCTGGCGTCTTACACATTGCATCAATTGAAAGTTGATTATGAACGTATCATCATGTCGACTACCAAACCTGTTGTATCTATAAATTAAATACTTTTAGCCTCTGACCTATGTAGATCGAGGCGATGGAGTAAGTAGTTCGCTAAGGGGTAATGTCAATGTCTCTCCCTACGACGGCGACGCAAGAGGGCCCCGTTTCTGTGACCCCCTTTCTTTTTCACACCGGTATATTTTTTTGAGCGCTCTAGCTAGCATGGAAAGAAGGTGGAAGCTCTATCATTTGCTACAAGACTTAATATCTACATGTTTACTCTGTGTACCTAGGCAATACTTATTATCCACGACGAACGATGCTCCTTTCGCGGATCTCGACGAAGACCCCACCACAAACAAACTTAACTTAATATAGCGACTTTATCGAAGGCTCGTCCGAGAAGAAGGGGTTGAACGGTAAATTGCTATTTACCCATCCACACGTATTTCTGATCAGGTTGTTTTTGTCATCATCGTTGTCGTCGTTGTCACCGATATACCTTCTCTCCTTTCTCTCTGCCACCCCCTTGCCTTTCCGTCCCGTCCCGCCCCATCCCGTCCATGCTACTCTTCCTCTACCGCAGAGACCAAGTCTGCGATCGCTTCTGCTGCTGTCCGTCGTCCCAGGTCATCTTGATTGCGAGGCCGCGGGGCATGTCTTCGGGGACGGAGAAGGTGATCTCGCCTGCGACGCGATCCCCCTTCTTCAGCGCCGTCGGCGCCGCCGGGGTTTTCTTCGCCGCGTCGCTGCCGCCGCGGTCCTGGTCGAAGAGCAGAAGCCCTTGCTTCCAGTGCGTCTCCTTGCCCCACGGCCCCGTCGTGAACGCCACGCGTTCCCCCTGGTCCCCGCCTCTTCCGGTGGTCGTCGCCGCCCCCGCCGCCGCCCACTCGTCCGCCTTGGCGTCGTCGGCGGGGACGTCGGAGGGCGAGGAGTCGGGACGTGAGGGGGAGAAGAAGGTGTCGAACCAGACGAGGACGCCGTCGAGGGCGTCGACGTCCCGGTCGAGGGCGGCCGCGAACGGGGCCGCGAACGAGAGGTCGGCGACGGAGACGGCGTACAGGTCGAGCATGCGGAGCGGGCGCGCGCCGCCGACGACGCGGTCGGCGGGCCAGTGCAGGACGCGGGCCTCGTCGACGGCGCCGCGGCCCATGGCGCGGTGCATGTCGAAGCCGTAGACGTCGTGCCAGAAGGCGACGTTGTCGGCGACCCAGTCGGGGTCGGCGGCGGGGGCGGCCCAGAGGCTCGCGTGCGAGGGGACCATGAGGCCCGCGCCGGGCCGCAGGTAGCGGTCGCGCGCCCACAGCACCGACGGCAGCATCGCCTCGAACAGCAGGCAGTACCCCATCCACTCGCTGACGATCACGTCGACCCGGTCCACCGGCAGCGTCACCTCCTCGATCCGCCCGTGCAGGCACGTGATCGTCGACGACAGCCCGTTGTGGTACACGTTCTCGCGCGCCTTGCCGATGATGGCGCTCGCGTCCACGGCGAAAACGCGGGACGCGCCCGCGCGCGCGCAGAACATGCTCAGGATGCCTGTGGCGAACGGGGTTCGTTAGCTCCTGGAGTCAGAAGTCTTGACCCCCACCTCCCGAATGGGTGGGAGGATGGATCGGCAAGGGGAAAAGAAAGGGGGGGGGGGGGGGGGGGGGACGAACCGGTGCCGCACCCAATGGCGAGGACCGTATTGCCGGCGAATAGGGGCTTTTTGTTTTTGGTTAAGTAACGAGACCCGGCGGTACGCACGGTGTCGTTGTGCATTTTAGGGT